>MCJB01025446.1:11033-51299 GCA_002018475.1 Nicotiana obtusifolia | reverse complement strand
GTATGGGAACATCGCTATAGTGCGGATGTAGCTACTAATTTCCATCTCAAGGCTCGCAAGCGGTTGTCACATTGCTTTTCCAAAGCTAGAAAGTCGAACCAGAAGCCCTCCTGGTTGCTTGATCATCTATGGGAGGATTTGCAAAGGCAATGGCTAACCGCAGAGTTCCTAAAGAAGAGTGAGCAAGGAAAGAAAGCTCGTGCTTCTGAGAAGGGAGGCTCCCTGCACACTGGAGGTGCGATCAGCCTCGGTACAATAAAGAGGAGAATGGTACGTAATTGCTTAATTTAATTTTAATTTTCAACGTCTACTCTGTTTATTAACTAAAATTTATGAGTTTTCAGGAGAAGAAGTTGGGCCGTCCGATGAGGCAAGATGAGTTATTCAAGGAGACTCATATTGTCAAGAAGAAGAAAAATTCAGACGAAGAAAGGTGGGTCGAGGGCCGAGCCTCGACTGTACATGTAAGTTTTTAATTTTCATTAAGTACTTTGATTCACTTTTACATAGCTTTTGAAATACTAATTCAATGTAATTTTTCATATAGGGTCGCTTCATAGCTGAGGTTGAAGAATTCATACGCAGCCAGCCACCATCTTTATAGGGCGACCCAATCCAACCATCGGACGAAGATGCTAAAAAACAATGGGCGCAGTGCTGGCGGTCCAAAATGAGGGAAGGTATACGGGCTTCCCACTAAGAAATTCTACCGCTATAAGTGTGGAATGCAAGGAATAGGCACTTCCGCGCAAGGAGAGCAACTTGATGGGGAGAGCCTCTCCTCTGTGCGGGAGACTGTGGCAAAGCTCACAGCCGAGCTAGAAGCCTCCAAGGAAAGAGAAAGGGTTAGAGATGCTCAGTGTATTGCCATACAAGAGCAGCTCAAATCTCTCTTGGCTTCTGGCGCTTTTCCGATTCCCCGGTCTCGTGAGTCATCGCCAGAGGCTCACCTTCCCCGTGCTACTTCCTCCTGTCCTCCCCGTTATCATCCCTCCGGTCCTACACAACTACACCCTTATCCATACCGTCTTCATGATGAAACTTCATCGGACGATGACACTAATGATGTACAAAATAATAATCCTTGAATTGTAATAACACTTAACTTATTTTGGTTAGCTTATGTATAAGTTCTATTGAACTTTATACTTTGTTACTTTTAATGTTGTTGTTGTTGTTTAATGTTGTTGTTGTTGTTATTGTTGTCGTTGTTGTTGTTGTTGTTTATTGTTGTTGTTATTGTTGTTGTTGTTGTCGTTGTTGTTGTTGATTATGGCATAAAATTCCATAAACGAATTTGGTTTGTTGTTGTTGATGTTGTTGTCGTTGTTGTTGTTGTCCGTTATGGCAGAAAATGCTTGTTTAGGATTTTGGTAAGCTGACAGGTGGTGTAGCTGCCAAAACAGGTGGTTTCTGGAAAAAATGAACTAAGAAAAGCGACCAACGTTGGTCTCAAGTTGGTTGCTTTTCACTGAAAAAAATATTATTCTGAAAAATAGCGACCAACGTTGGTCGTAAATCAGCCCAGATTTTAAAACTGTTCAAATATAGCGACCAACGTTTGTCGCTAATCATTAAAAAAAATAAAATTCTTCAGTATTGCGACCAAGGTTGGTCGCTATATTACCTAAATTTTTAAAATCTGCCAATATTGCGACCAACGTTGGTCGCTTATTGTAAAATAAATATTTTGTTCTTCAATTTAGCGACCAGGGTTGGTCGCTTAATCAAAACAAAAATAAAAATATTAATTATTTTGCGACCAACGTTGGCCATAATTTTCCAGATTATAATAAATAAGAAATACCGTTAGAGACCAACGTTGGTCGCAAGTTGGTCTATATATGTTCTACCGGAATGTTTGGTCCTTTTGCCTTAGAGACCAAAGTTGGTTGCAAATTTGCGACCAACTTTAGTCGCTAAGGTAAAGTGACCAGTTGAATTGTGACCAGGCCTGTTCGATCGCTTTTTGTGGTCGCTTTTTAGCTGATTTCTAGTAGTGGGACTCGATCATCATCAATCCCACTCAACTAAAAAACCAGGATGTAATCTCTTCCACTTTTAATCATGCCAAGACTCCCATTCTCATCAAGGAGAAGGAACTGACTACTCCAACAATGAACAATCTTCCCCTACTACCTCCCCAACTTCCAAATCCAACAATGTATTACACCTCCCCCTCGCTTCCTCAGAATTACCAACCCGTATCTTGGCTAGAAGCAGGGTTGATGGGCCATGCGATCTCCTTCATCAACGGCCAAGACACGATTCTAATCATCCAGAGCACTCCTTACCTTGCCCAATTGATCTCGGTGGGGATGAGGTTAGCCATGAACAACTACATGAATCAAATGTGGATCAACAATGTACTACAATCGCTGGCCCCAACCATGAACCAAAACCTAATCCAAGCCATGCAACACCAACGGAATCTACCTCCCCATGCAAACCCTCAAGTTCCACTAAACCGCCCACTGGATCTTCCATTTTTCCTACCGGAGGAAATCTCTCAAATCAATCCAATTTTCATATCATGGGACATGCATGCAACGAGAGGACATGCAAATGACCAAAACAACAATCCAATACAATGGGAAACAATCCACCTCCCAACACTCAAGAACCAGTAGGAAATCATCTAGAGGAGGAGGAAGAAATGAATCCTCTAAATATGGAGTCGAGTGTGGAATTTGCAAACCTAAACGAGGTACTACTATTCAAGGCGATGCTGAGCAAGAAATTCATCTTTAACTGTCCTCCCTCAATGTTAAAATGCTCAATGGACATAAGGCCACCTCTGGATCCTACTGTAAGAACCCATGCAGTAATACTAGTCCCATGCCAAAGGAGGACCCCAAACTCCAACTTGGAGGAGGAGGAGATGGATGTCAACCCAAACCATCAAACAAGGGTGATGGGATCCACTAGAATTATCTTTTGGGATAATTCTAAAATGACGATTTTCGTCGTAATTTTAGAGATTTTGTTGATACACATGGGCCTTCCCTAGTAGCACTCCTTGAAACTAGGATGAGAGCACATGGTCCACTCCTTAAAAATGATCATGGCCATACTATACGATCACAACTTGGTCACTGTTAACAACTTTACTAGGAGAGGTCAGGAGATACATGCAATGATAGAGGTACTCCCTTTTCGATTTCCTTGGTTATTAAGCACTATTTATGCTAGTACACATAGACATGCAAGAGATATTATGTGGAAAAATTTTATCAACATCTCTAATGGTTATAAAGGGTCATAGTTAGTAGGAGGTGATTTTAATGGCATTACCATGTCATCTGAAAAATTTGGAGGCAGAACAGTAAGCCTCTCTAGAACATCTAGGATTTGGAACTACATTAACAACTGAAGGCTTATGAACTTGGGTTATAAAGGTAGCAAATTTACTTGGTCAATTTGTAGAAAAAGGCAAAATGGATTAATTATGGAAAGACTTGATCGTTTCTTCGCCAATGAAGAATGGGCTAACTCATTCCGTAACGCTACAATGACTTACTTAACCAAAACATATTCCAATCATAAACCTTTACTCCTAAACCTTAACTCCTTTTCCTATGAACCTCTTCATAAACCTTTTAGATTGGAAACTATTTGGTGCACGCATCCTGAATTTGTCAATATTGTGCACAACAACTGGCTTGATTCTAACCTTATAGAAGCCACACATAGGTTCACAATTAATGTCTCCAATTGGAGTAAAGAGACCTTTGGTGACATTTTTAGGAAAAAGAAGAGAATTTTGGCTCGTCTCAAGGGCACTCAAAATTCTCATAACTACATCTCTAGCTCCTTTCTCCAAAATCTGGAATTCTCCCTAAAAGAGGAATTCAATAATATCATAAAACTGGAGGAGGATTACTGGAGACTTAGATCTCGAATATCTTGGCTAACTGATGGTGACGCTAACACGAGATTATTTCACATAACAGCTTCGAGTAGAAGAAGAAGAAACCATGTTAGCTTCTTTAAAGATGACCAAGGGAATTGGATTGATAACCAAAGAGATATCCTTGCTCATGCCCAAAGCTACTTTGATAGTATCTTCACAACCTTACTAAAAGAATTGATGCTATAAATGGTTTAGTCAGCTTTGACTCCCTAGACCTCTCCCCCCAGACAAGCCTCTTTCGAATAGGAAAATTACCAATGCAATTTTTTCCTTTAAATATTACAAAGCGCCTGAATCAGATGGTTTACGCCCATTCTTTTACCAAAAGTACTAAAAAATTATCGGGCCAAGTGTTATTTCTTTTTGCCATAAGGTCTTCAGTTCCCATCATATCCCCCATAATATTAATAACACCTATTTATGCCTCATTCTGAAATTCCCTAATGCTAATAATCTAAAGAACTTTCGCCCAATAAGCCTTTGTAACACTATTTACAAAATCATCACGAAGGTTATTGCCAATATATTGGATCCCTTTCTAGACAAGATCATCCAGTCTAGTTTTCTGAAAAAATAGACGAGGTAGTGATAAAGTGATTTTGATACAAGAAATCATTCACAATTTTAAAAATAGTTTCAGTAAAAAAGACAAAATAGTTCTAAAATAGATCTTGAAAAAGCATTTGATAAACTTGAATGGTCTTTCATCTTTAAAACCCTAAACTACTTCAAAATTCCTCCTGACTTTTAAAAATTAATAATGTTTTGCGTCACATCGTGTAGCATGGCTGTCCTTGTAAACGGCTCAAGAAGTGATTTCTTCTATCCTAGTAAAGGAATTAGACAAGGTGAGCCAATGTCTCCTTATATTTTTACCCTTTGTAGGGAGATGCTATCGAGATATATCAACTTCCAAGTGGACATAAAAAGGTGGGATCCTGTAAATATTATCTCTAATGGTCTTGCCCTCTCCCATATTTTTTTTGCGGATGACCTAACTCTAATCAGTCATATTAATCAAAAAATCTTGTACTACTATTAAATCTGGTCTTGACATGTTATGTAATTTATCCGGTCAAAGCATTAATATGGCTAAGACTAAAATTATTTTCTCTAAGAATTGCTCCAAGACATTAGAACTGCCACCTTCAACTTCTTTGGGATGAAAAGTAGTGAATCATTTGGAAAGTACCTTGGATTTCCTATCCTTGACTCCTCCCCAAAACCAAAGACCTCCTCTTTATCCTTGATAATATGTGTAATCGCCTTGTCGACTGAAAGATTAATTGTTTAAATATGACTGGTAGAGTTACTCTTTCATCATCCGCTCTTGCTAGCATTCCTAACTATGTAATGCAATACACACTTCTACCAGACAAGATCCATAAGACCATTGATAAGCTTCAAAGAGACTTTATTTGGGGATCAATAATACTAAAAGAAAACTCCATCTCCTAAGTTGGGACACAATTACCCTTGATAAAAACAAAGGCGGCCTTGAACTTAGGAAAGCAAATCAAAAAATTTAGATCTCCTTACAAGCTTAGTATGAAGAATATGGGCAAAAGTTCTCGTGCAATCCTATATCTTTTCTTCTAGAAAGAGCCAATCTTTTTGTCGGAAGGGTATACTCAAGGGTTGGCATACTAAAATAAAGGAACATTGTGGTACATTGGTCATAACTCCTCCGTAGGCATGTGGGATACAAGATGCATCCCTAATAGTCCTTGCCTAAGAAATGTTATTGAAGGTCCCCTAACGAAAAAAAACTGTTCATTAACTATCAATGACCTTATTGACCACAATAATTGGGCCTTGGATAATATTTTGATGATTTTGCCGGACAATATAGTTGGAAAAATTTTCTCTATTAAACTACCAGTAGACAGAGGCCATGACTGTTTGATTTGGGAACCGAATATATTGGTTATTCTCTGCAGCTTCTTGCTATAATCTAATGGAAACAGATATGATACCAACCAAAAGTTTTAGTTGTATTTGGAAAATATACCGTCCCAATAAATTAAAAATTCTTCTATGGAAATGTTACCATAATAGACTCCTTTGCAGATCCTATCTCCACCGTATAGGAACGAACGTCGATAAAGTTTGTACTATTTGTCGTAATGATATTAAAGATATCCCCCATATCTTCATTCATTGTTATGTAGCCAAAAAATTTTGGCACTCCCTTAACATAAGCATCAACTGGCCAAATTCTGATAATCACCATTGGCTTGATAGATGAATATTTTTTAATCCTACCATACCCTCTAAAATAATTTCTTGATTTCAACTTTTCTCTTTTGCTATTTGGAACCTTTGGCTTAATAGGAATAAAAATATTAAAAACACTACCTCTAATTACGTTACTATTCCCTTAATCATCAAACAAGCTACAAAATTTCTTCTCCTGACCAACAGAAAAAGTAGTCCTTCAAGGAAGATTACCTGTAACACTAACTGGCATAAACCACGTGCTGGATGGTTAAGCTTAATGTGGATGGAGCTTTCCAAAAAAACCATGGAGGCGTAGGTGGAGTCATATGAAGCAGTACTGGCGACTGGATTCTGGGATTGCATGATGGAATACAGGCATTAACATGTACACATGTGAAAATCTTGGCCTTAAAGAAAGGCCTAGAACTGGTTCTTCAACATAACCTGTGGACGTGTGAAATAGATACCGACTCAACCCAGGTAATTGAACTATTACAGGAAGACATCACCTCTTACGACTATCTTTTACAATTTTGCAGGTGGTTGATATCCAGGAAGGGGAAGGAGCTGGTGATCCGGCATAACTTTCGACAAGGGAATGAAGTAGCTCATCTGTTGGCACAGGAAGGAGCTAGGCAATCGAATCATGATAGTTTATTCTGCTATGTAGTAACCCCTACCTTCGCTGAGCCCAGGATACTAGCGGACAAGGAGGGTCTTTCATCTAGTGATAAGTTAGTGAAAGTAATTGTAGAAAGCTAGCCAAACTTGACAACTTAATGCCATGCAAGGCCTTTCAGCTATTTTGTAATGATCCTGTGGATCTTTTGTCAGACTCTACGTAGTTTGAATAATTAAATTATTCAATTTCTTAAAAAAAAAAAAAAAAAAAAAACTTGTACCAAAGAGAATACTAACAAAACCCCATTAGAGGATTTTGGCCAGTAATTTTTCAAGCTAACTCCATTAATCAAAAGAGACATCAACCACCAATTATCCGAAATCACTCATTGGAGTATCGATTTGTAGATATGCATGTGAAGTATCAGAGAAAAATACTGACAGACATGTAAGAATCTTGAAAAAATGTACCCACAAATATGTCCAATAACAAAAGATTAATTTGAGAAAAAACTTGTCACAACTGAGAGTTTAGACCATAGACAAATTAGATGGACAGCATTCGCTTGGAAAAAACTTAGTGATAGAAACTTGGATATAGGACAGAAGAAGGTGAATGAGAGAGAAAGAACACTGAAACGGAAATCAAAGCCTGAAAGAGGAGGACTTTTAGTGGGACACACGTTATTTCAGAAATGAGAAAAGATTTATAATTTAACCAGAAAGAGGTTTATATTCACAAAAGTGTCTTTACTCGTCAAGGATACTTTCACTTATAATATGATTAAAAATAAAAGCTTACTTTACGAGAATTTGTTTATAAAACTCGCTTATACATGTTTGTATATGGGTCATGAAAACCTGATTAAGTTGACTCGAAAATCGAGCGTCAAAGAGAGTTGAGTTCCGAACATGAGCATTCCCCTTGAATTTCCTAGGTCAAAAATGAACGAATTCGAAATGGTCAGATGGCTATAAATTAGAGATTCTATTAGGAATTTTATATACAGTTAAATTTTCTGTTTAATTTTCCTAACTGCTATGTATAAATTACACAATAATTATAAACGATTATACATAAGTTATATATAAATTATACATATAGACTAACATCCGCTGATTAATTTTAATATAGCTACTATTCGGCCTAGTCGGTTACCCTTTTGTCATCAATAGACACAAACACACTGTTTTGTTTCTTAGGTGGCATAAAAAAGACTTAAATAATTTCATCATATATTATTCGTAAGTCGGTATATGCAATTTATCCAATACCTGTATACTTTCGACAAGTGAGAAATATTGGGCACCATTTTTCTATGATAACTTGGTATCGATACGCATATACATAAAGTGGTGATTAAGGAGAAAGAAAAAATGGCAATACGTACAATTATATAGAAAAAATTAAATGATCTCCTATGATCAATTATAATTTTAATAGAAACAAATGATGGTACAGAAATTTCTTATGTTTTATCTACCAATTATTTGTGGTTTTTTTTTTTTTTACTGATTTTCTATAAAACGACAATATAACTAAAAGAAAATTTGTAATAAAGTCTTAAGATTAATCTCCCTGATATTCATCAAATTCCTTTGAGGTAAAATAAAGACCGGGTTTGTACTAGCAACTCCAGGTAAAAAGCAGCAAAGAATTAACTAATCCTATACATGTATTATATTAACCTAGCTTACAGTCTATTTCTAGAGGTAATACATTAAGTTCACTTTAATCTAATGTAGAGGCTATGTTTGTAGGGGTACTCTAATACTAGATCTCTAGCTAGCAATAAAATACTACTCGATCCTAGTAAAACATATAGGCGTAGCAAATGCCTAGCTACGATTTTATAGTCATTTAAAATATAGGATTAACAAATAGGGAAGATTAGGAAAGGCTGTCGAGTCGATATATTGATATCCATGTCAATAAAGATGGTAAAAAGAAACCTTTTAGAAGATAACCCCACAAAAAGTTTAAAAGGGCCTATATATTACACGTATTGCTATATGGAAGATGATCTATGCAAAACCTAAGTTATAACGACAAAAACCTTTATATTCACACATCCTAATGTTTACATTAAATCAACGAATACATGATATGCATCTTTGTATATATTTTTATTATTAAATCGTTGTTTATCCTTAATATGGATAACAATTAAAATTATACGCGGTTTTAAGAATATGTGAATTGATTCAACATAAATGATCAAGAATATTAGATAAATGAGTTAAAGATAAAATGAATAAGCAAACCAAATGTGATGTTACGACCTGGCTAGAATTTAGGCTGAGCAGTAGTTTTTCCCTCGATCGGACCCTTGGTTCGAAGCCAATTATGTATGAAGAACAACAATAAAATAAGAACTTTGCAATAGCTAGAAAGCAAAAAAATAAATTTGTATTGCCTTGATTTGCATGTTACAATGTGTGTTATCAAAAAAAAAAACTTTCCCTTTATATAGTAGGAGAGTTTCACCTCTAGTATAAGTCTAAAAAATGAAAAAAATCCTCCTCTCTTGTTGATTATTGATCTGTGACCACCATCGAGCGAGATTCGTGCCATGATATCTGGCTTGTTCTGTATATCACGGTCGTCTATCTGTCGCCTACAACCATTCATTGTGCTTCCCGAAGTCTCACAACTCGTCCTGAGTTCGGAGTGCATCATTTTATCAGGTCCGATGGTGAGCACTCCGTTTAGGCCTCGGTACAAAGAATTCTAAGCTTCGATTTTGATCTCATATATTCATACTCTTACTTTGTTTGATCCACCGGGAAATCGGGTTGTGCGTTAGCCCCGATTTCACCCATATACAGATAGTCCTCTCATTTCACAAAGAGTAGGTTTGCGGAAATGATGGAAAATAATAGATAAACCGGGTTTCCTTCCTTCTTACGTTACAACCGAGGTGATGGATAAGTCTAAACATCCCATTAGTTGCATCGTTCTGACTTCGGACACGTGTCGATCATCGGCTGGTTGTCTTCGAATGTGAAACGTCGCGTATTGATTGCATTTTTCCCTATAAAAGCTTCGACCTTTTATACTTCTTTCACTTTCCGATCCTGGCTTTTACCTTCAAATTTTTCTAGCGGCTTTCAACTTTTTCAAATTTCATATCTTCATCTTTGATCTTCAAATCTTCATATTTATTCTTAGATTTCTAACCTACATCTTCGTATCTTCACCCTACCTTCAAACCTTCATACTCTTTTCTTCAAACCTTCATACTTTTCCTTCGAATCTTCATATTTTCCCAGATCACGATGGCTAAAACTTCTAAGTCGGTGCCTCAGCAAGCTGCCCCTTCATCTTTCCACCCGGCCGCAGATGCTGAGGTGGCTGCTCCTGAGGTGGCTCCAAAGCCCCCCATGGAAAGCTTCATACCCGGGGGCTGATCTATCGGAGATGACTTCAAGATCGAGAAGGTCTCTAGCCAACAAGATCGGGGTGAGAAAGCATCAAGATACATATGCTCTATCACCGAAGCAACCCTACCCGTAGATCGAGCGGACTGTAAGTGGGAAGGTAAAGATGTGGGTTTTCCTGGGCCCAATGACGATATAACTACTCATGTGAAGGGGTATCTGAGTGTTTACACTTACCCTTCACTCTCACCTCTATAGATCTTATAGTTCTTGCTTTCCGCAAGAGATATGAGGTGTGCCTTGGGCAAATCCACCTATCCTTCTGGAGGATTGTGATCCTCTTGTGCCACTTCGTAAACAACACCGAGTCTCCCCAATTCACCCTCGAGCACCTACTCCGTTTGTACAGTCCCTGAATCTTCCGATGGGGACTGATCAAGCTCGTCCGTCGAGCAAGCAAGGCTCCTTTCTCGAGCATTGACGAGAACCAAGACCGAGGTTGGCAGGGCGGTTCGTTCAGGTGAAAACTAAAGACCTGATTCCCCCCGAGTTTCTGCCGTTCCCTGAGGAGTGGAACACATCTCGTAAGTATTATCTTTCTTATGTATTTCTTCCCTTTTTCTTGTCGCTTTTGTTTGTGGTCGTGCAGCAGTTTCCCAAGTTCCAGATGCAATCTTCCGATTTAAGGATTGGATCGAGGGGATTTGTAAGCAGATGCCTTACTCCAAGCGCGCATGGCGCAAGCTTTCGAAGGGCAGAAAGGAGGCTCGTTCTCATGGTGAGGTTCTTTCCCGAAATTGTTACCTTCACGCTTTTAACTTACATATTGCTAACTTTTCCCTTTTTCTTGCAGGTCTGCCTAAGACCACTGAACTTAACCCGATTGATGAGGATAAGGATCTTTCTTTGCCTGCCGAGCACTCCGTCCCGGGACAGCTCAGGGCTGCCGCGAAGGAGGAGAAGTAGAAAAAGAGAAGGTCCTCGGGTTCTTTGGACCCTGAGAGGAAGAGGAAGAAAAGGGCGGCCACCGGGCCCCGATGCCTAATAAGAATACCGTCCAGGGCACTGGACCCTGGCTATCTCGGTCGTCACCCATGGATCGACCCCGACTAGGGAGCAGGCAACAACCTAAGATAGGGGGCCACGAGGCCGATCCCCTTCAGGCTCGGGAACCTACTGGGGAGATGCAGGCTGTGACCTCCCAGGAAGCCGCTCCCATTCCTAAGGAGGTGACCAGTATCTTGACATCATAGAGACTCCTTCCTATACCGAGTCCATGCTCGAGGAGGCCCAAGCGAACAAAGAAAAATCAAGTGAGGGAGTGCACAGTTCATATGACCCCCTCAACTCCTTTTTCGATGGCATGGACAAGTCCATATTGGAGTACTTCTCTGGGATGGGCTACCTGGAGATCCCGAAAAAGGACGTGCTCTCGAGAGCTGGCGGGCCGGGTTCGAGCCCATAATTGGTGAAGAATTTTCCTGCACCGAGCATGGACCTCGGGCGCAAGAGAACAGTCGTTCTTACAGTTAGGATGCTCGGGTCCTATCCGCTCCGGTGGGCGTAACCAGCTACCTCCGATGCCTGGTGACCGAGGAGGACCAGGTAAAGATGAACGAGGTAGGCACGTCAAGTCTTTTCAATGAGGCGCAGCAGGCTGAACCAAGTAAGATGCCAACACTTTTACACCCCTTTTATGAATTTCACTTAAGTTTTGATGTCTCTCACTGCTTACATTGTTTTACAGGCCTCAATGCTTCTTCATGAGAGCTTCCTCCGGTACCGCTTGGAAATCAGCTAGCTCGAGTTCGTGCTCAAAGAGCAGGTCCAGAAGAAGGACATGTATAGGCTTTTCAGTGAGCAACAGCACGAGACCCTTAAAGACCTCCAGGCCGAGCTGGATAAAGCTCAAAAAGAGGCCTCGGCCCTGAAGCGGGAAACATTCCGACTTTGGAATAGGTAAAGGTCTTTGAAGCTAAAAACGAGGAGCTAGTAGTGGTGGCTAACAACACAGCTTCGCAGGTTCAACAGAAGATTGACCTGATCGACCAGCTCCGAGCCGAGATGAATGAGGTCAAGGCCAAGGCCGAAGGGTGGAAGGGCAGGATGGACCTGCTGGCTTCGGAGAAGGAAATTGCAAAAGTGGAGCTGGCATCGGTCGAGAACCAACTCCGGATGGTGAAGGACAAAGCTGATAAGTGGTCTCAGTTGAATGATGATCTTTGAGCACAGCTAAGCTCGTTCATCGCAGAATGGGATGCCCTCGGAAGGGAATATGAGGCACTGAGGTCCAAATTGGAGACAACTTCTACTGATGCCGAGGAAATGGTGGCCCAGTACAAGGATGATATAAGGTAGCCGAGACTCTCTAAAAGACAAAGGCTGAGTACGTGAAGCAACTGTCCCGAAGAGAGACCCTCGAAGAGATCCACGCCCGAGGCTTCGACCTATCGGCCGAGATCGAGGAAGATAAGAAGCTCGAGGCCGAGTCAAAGGAGCACTATGAGGTTGAGGGTGCCAGAAGGCTCCAAAGGTTCCAAGGGCTCCGAGGGATCTGAGGGATCCAATAGTTCTGGCTACGAGTCGGGCCCCGGTGAAGACCAGGTGTAGATGCCTTAGTACTCTTTCGATTTTTGTTTTTCCTTATGTATATATTTTTTTGTTTCTTTTGAGGCCGTTTTTATTGGGTCTTTGTAAATATATTCTGGGTATATATATATATATGTATATGAAAGTTTCCCTTTCTGGCAATATCGTGTCTTTGATTTTCTAGCATCTTTTTGCAATTTATATTCATGTAATGTTTTTGATGCATTAGCTAAGATTCAAATGGGGACATTCTTTATTCGGAGGTCCGAGCCCGACTTCAATATAACTTTGTTTGCTCGTGGCTTCGAAACCTCGGTGCGACCGGAAGTTTCCAAGATGCTTAAGTGTGTTTAGACGATGTTTTTGCCAAGGGTAACCTTTTATCAAGTTTTGAGTTTTTGTAAAGGCCTTACTTTCTGATTGCGAGCTTCGGACGTCTCCGAGCCATTTTTAGGGTGGCCGTAGCCTTTTGTATTTGGGCACCGCCTAATAGGATTGGTGCCTCTAGGATTCGGTAGCCTAGGTCGTTCAAATTTTCTTCGGACGATAGTCCTCGAGTAGGTGTAGCCCGTGGGCTCTAGGATCCGGAATCGATGAAGCAAAAAATGCATAATAGCAAAGCAAAACTTTCTTTCATTTCTTAGTGTGCAAAGTACATGATCGAAAGCGCATAAACGTTTGTGTCATGGCTAGAGTGGACTATGTGAGCACGGTTCATACGATCGTTTGGCCCTTACAATGAATCCTAACCACCAAGCCTTAGATTTTAGCATACAAAGTTTTTTTTTCCTTGCTAAAAACCTTAATCCAAGGGTAATGGCCCCCAGTATTCGAGCCCGAACTTGTGAGGGCTCGGACACTGTTGATATGAAGTGAACGATCATTGACTTCGATTTGAAACTCGTCTTCAAATTTAAGTTAGCATGTTTATTGTTGCCTCGTTAAAAATATTGCCGAAAAACCCATTTTGGGACAAAATCGGTTCAAGGGAAAAAGAGTGCTATGCGTGCTTTCAACCTAATAGTAACATCCATCGTTGGTCATTTACCTGCAAATGTTAGTCCAATTTATAACATGATTGATGAGTAATTGAGTTTGTATCATAGCAGTAGTACCACTTTAAGTGTGCCACGTTCCAGCTGCTCGGTAGTTGTATGTCGTTTCCCACTTTGAGTTTGTACGAGCCTTTGCCGGTTATTCCGACAATTCGATATGGTCATTCCCAGTTCGGTCCCAGCTTTCCCTCGTTCGGGTTTCTGGTGTGTAATGTTACTTTCCTCAATACCAAGTCTATGACTTGAAAGTGTTAGAGGCTGGCTCTTCAGTTGAAATACCTTTTTATACGCTATTTCTGGGCGGCCAACCGGACCAGGGCGGCCTCCCACCTTTCATCTAATAGTTCCAGGCTTGTAATCATGGCCTCGCCGTTTGGCTTTTCTGTCGCATATTAGAACCTGAGGCTTGGTTCCCCACCTCGACTAGTATTAAGGCTTCGGCTTCGTAGACCAATGAAAACAGGGTGGCCCGGGTACTAGATTGTGGAGTCGTGCAGTACGCCCATAGAACTTCAGGTAGGATCTCCTTCCATTTCTCTTTCGCACCGGTCAACCTCTTTTTCAGGTTTTGAAGTATGGTCTAGTTTGTTGATTCTGCATGTCCGTTCCCACTAGGGTGATAAGGTATTGATGGTATCTTCGTGATCTTGTGATCTTCAAAAAATTTACTTATCTTGCTGCCGATGAATTGTTTTCCATTATCTCAAATGAACTGCCGGTATTTCAAATCAACATATTATGTGGTCCCAGATGAATTCAATGACTTCTTTCTCCCGAACCTTTTCGAATTCTTAAGCCTCGACCCATTTGAAAAAATAATTGGTCATGAATAGTATGAATTGGGCTTTACTGGGTGCCACTTCATAAATGGCCGCTGGGACAAAACTGAGTGGAGCGTTTCTCCCGGTTGATGGATCATCGGATCATGTCTCTAGCAGTCATCGCATTTCCGTACGAAGTCTTTCGTATCTTTCTCCATCTCGGCCCAGTATAACCGGCCCTAATCAGTTTTCGAACCAAAGATTCTGCCCTCGAATAGTTTTCGCAAGTACCCTCGTGAACTTCTCTCAGGGCATATTCGGTCTCTCCCGGTCCCAAGCACCTGGCTAGCGGGCCGTCGAAAGTTCTCCTGAACAGTGGCCCTTTGACCAAGTAAAATCTGGCAGCCTTGGTATCCATGGCTCTCGATTCCTTGGGATCCGAAGGCAATTTTTCGGTCTTCAAGTAATTAATATACCTGTTCCTCCAATCCCAAGTTAGACTTGTTGAGTTTACTTCGCATGACCTTCTTCTATCACCGATTTCATGAGCTGCACTATTGTTCCCGAATTGAATTCATCATCATCGATTGACGACCCTGATAAGTGGAGATATTGACTACTTATTAGCATCTTTTAACTTTTGTTTAGTCTAAAAGCATTGAATTATGCTCCCGGAACTGATGAAATTGTACAAAATTGTAGGAATACTGGAAGTTGGGCTCCCTAGATGAAATCCGACTCAAAGAGGAGTAGTCCAAGTACAAAGCAACAAAAGGGCACAAAAGCACACAATATGCGGTCCGCAGAAGGAATTCGGCGGCCGAAGAAGAAATTGCGGACCACATAATTCCACCTACGGCCGCAAACAAGGAAGAAAAATCCAGCAGACATTTGTGCAAATTTCAGACCGCACATAAACTGTGCGGCCGCAAGAGCTGGGTTAGAATCCAAGATTAGAGAGTATGCAAATTTCCAACTCCCAGGCCTCTGAGAATTGTGGACCGCACAAGAATTGTGCGGCCGCAGAAGAAATGTCTTGCGACCGCAGACATAATTGTGCGGACCGCAGAAGGATGACTTGCGACTGCAATCATAATTGTGCGGACCGCAGAAGATTGCCTCGCGGCCGCAGTTTAGAAATGTGCGGCCGCAAAACTCCAATTCCTGCCAAGATGAAGAACTCTGTGAATCGCACATGGAATTGTGCGACCGCAGAACCTCCCGAGGGAAATTTTTATTTAAGATTTTTAGACTTGTATAAATAGAAGAGCTTCACAAAATTAGGTCAAGTTTTGACATTAGCAATTACTGTAGCCGTTTTTCTTTGCCTCTTTTGGAAGTTTACTTTATTTTGGTGTATTTTATAATAGATTTTACCATTTTAAGCTTACATTATGAGTTTAATTAGTCTTTCTTCTTCTTTTTCTTCAAAACCAAGCATGAGTAGCTAGATTTTTACAAGGGTTGTGACCCATCCCTAGTGTGTAAACCTTATGGTATCTAATTTAGTGCTTGTTTATGATTGGGATTTTATTATTTAGCCTAGTTCATGCTTTAATTTGTGGAATTAGTGGTTGTAAATATTATTTCGTGCCTATTTGACTTAGTCTCTTGAGAAAGAGAGACTTAGTCTAGGAAAACTATAAGGAATTGGGTCAATCGAGAGATTAATTAACCCAATTAAAGGGTTCAACCTAGAGATAGTAATAATCTGACTTGAGCTTTTATCAACTGTTTTGTGTGATACCCATTTGGTCTTGAGAAAGCCAAATTGCGCAAAACTACTCTCTGACGGAGAGGTATTGAGTGGGTAATTGAGAGCTGATAGCTATAATACACCCCGATCAACAAAACAAGCATTAAGGTCTTTATCCCATTAGGCAAACACCTAGGTAATGGTCACATCCCTAGGCTTTTTATCAATTTGAAAAACCTCAAAAACAATTATCCTAGTCTTCTTTTTTTATTCTGCAATCTTTAGTGTAAAATTAGAAACAACATACAAACCTTTTTGTGGAAGTACAAAACAAGATAATTCAATCAGGCGCATTAAAATATATACCCCTAACTCCCATCTGAGCTCCTTGTGGATTCGACCCCAACTCTTAGTTGGGTTTTATTATTGCAAACGACCTGTGCAATTGGACGTGATCAGACCCTAAGTTAGCCAGAGCATCGGCCTCGTTGTTCTGATATCGGGTTACATGTTTTAGGGTCTATTTCCTGAATTGATGCATTGTTACCTGTAATTTGTCCAAGTACCTTTGCGTCCACTCTTCTTTTACTTCGAACGTTCCATTGACTTGGTTTACCATGAGGAGGGAGTGCATTTGGCTTCGATCACCTCGGACCCAAGGCTTTTAGCTAATTCTAGACCTGCAATCATGCCCTCATACTCGGACTCATTGTTAGTCAATTTCACAGTTCTTATAGACTGCCTAATTACATTTCGTGTCGGCGGTTTTAATACGATGTCGAGCCCGGACCCCTTCGCATTCGAGGCCCCATCTGTAGAAAGGATCCAAATTCTCGAAGTGATCCTAGAGGATAATAGCAATTCTCTCTCGTCTCGGGTATTAAGGACGACGTAAAGTCGGCCACGAGTCTGCCAAAATATAAGACTTTATGGTGATTCGGGGTCGAATATTCGATATCGTACCCGCTAATTTCAACAGCCTACTTAACCAACCAGCTCGAGAGCTTGGGTTTGTGCATGATGTTTCTCAGTGGGTAAGAAGTTACGACACATATGGGGTGGCATCCAAAGTATGGCTTTAGCTTTCTGGAGGCACTTAGCAAAGCGAGCTCCAATTTTTCCAGGTGAGGATACCTTGTTTCGGTCTCGCCTAGATTCCTAATGACATAGTAAATAGGAAACTACATAACTTCTTCCTTCCGAACTAAGACTCCACTTATTGTCACCTCGAAAACTGCCTAGAAAAGGTACAGATGTTCGTCCACTTTTGAAGTGTGGAGCAGGGGCGGACTCGATAGTTACCGTTTGAATTTTTCCAAAGCTTGCTGGCATTCTGGGGTCCAGAAAAAGTTATTCTTCTTCTTTAACAGCGAGAAGAATTGATGGCTTTTGTCCGAGGACCTCGATATGAACCGGCCCAGGGTGGCTATACGCCTTGTCAGCCTCTGAACGCCCTTGACATTGTCCACCACGGTGATGTCCTCTATGGTTTTAATTTTGTCTGGATTGATCTCGATCCCTCGATTGGATACAATAAACCTGAGGAATTTTCCCGATCCGACTCCGAATGTGCACTTCTCTGGGTTAAGCTTCATATTATATTTATTCAGTATGTCAAAGGTTTTCTGCAAATATCTCAAATGGTCCTCTGCTCGCAGGGACTTCATTAGCATGTCGTCAATATAAACTTCCATTGATTTTCCTATCTGATCTTCGAACATCCGATTTACTAGGCGTTGATAGGTGGCACCGGCGTTATTTAATCCAAACGACATTACACTATAATAATAAGTGCCAAATTTAGTGATAAAAGAAGTCTTTTCTTGATCGTCCCAATCCATCCGAATTTAGTTGTACCTGTAATAGGCATCGAGAAAGTTGAGTATCTCCTGCCCGGCCGTCGCATCGATCATCCGATCGATGTTAGGCAAAGGAAAAGAATCCTTGGGGCATGCCTTGTTTATATATTTGTAATCTACACACATTCTTAGCTTTTACCCTTTTTTAGGCACTTACCACTACGTTAGCTAAACAGTCCGGGTATTTAACTTCCCGAATGGATCCTATTTTAAAGAGTTTAGATACCTCGGACTGCAGTCTTTTTTTCTACTTTACTGGATGGAACTTCTGGTCCAAACTCAGCTTATAAGTGGTTACCTCCGGCGGGATCCCTGTCATGTCAAGATGGGACCAAGCGAAACAATCTATGTTAGCTTTAAAAAAATCAATGATTTTTTCCTAAGCTCGCGGATTAACCCCGTGCCCAGGTATACCTTTCGATCCGGTAGTTATTCGATTAATATGACTCGCTCCAGCTCTTCGATCATTGATTTGGTGGCGTCACTGTCATCAGGAGCTATGAACGATCTCGGGACTCCGTAATCATCCTCCTCGTCTACTCCTTGTTCTTCCGGTTCCGTCAAGACCGGCATCGGTGTTGCTATTTGATTTCTTTCTTTTTGGTTGGCTCCATGTTCCTTGATGTCGAAACCGCGAGCACCGGGATTACCTCGCCGACTGCAAATATTTCCTTTGCGGTCGGCTGCTCTCCGTAGACGGTCTTGACTCCTCCCGGCATAGGGAACTTCAGATCCTAGTGTAAGGTTGAGGGTACCACCCTCATGTTGTGAACCTACGGCCTTCAAAATAGGGCATTGTGCCGCATGTCCCCTTAATCACGTAGAATTTTGTATTTTGGATCGTCCCGGTGGTGTTCACTGGTTGAGTTATCTCCCCTTTAGTGGTTTCGCATGCCAATTTAAATCCGTTCAACACACGGACTGCCGGCACTATTTGGTCCTGTAACCCCTAGCACTTTACGACCCTCGATCTGATGATGTTGGCCGAGCTACATGGATCAATCAACACCACGTTAAACTCGACATTTATTAATAAGTACGGATATTACCAGCACATCATTGTGTGGTTGCACGACGCCCTCGGCATCCTCATCGCTGAACGAAATGGTTTCCTCTGGAACATAATCTCGGTTACGTTTCTCCCTGTTGATAGATACCTTAGTGCGCTTTATCATTGGCCCTTGGGGGATATCGACCCCTCTAATGATCATGTTGATGACATGTTGAGGCTCTTTTTGTTAGGCCTATTTGTTTGCGTTCCTACTCCTGAAGAGATTTTTGGCTCGATCGCTCAGAAATTCTCAAAGGTGCCCGTTATTGAACAACTGGGCAACTTATTCTCTCAATTGTCGGCAATCCTCGGTCCTGTACCCATGAGTGCCATGATACTTAAAAATAGAGTTAGGGTCTCTTTGGGTAGGGTCGGACTGCAACGGTCGAGGCCACTTGGTTTCCTTGATACACCTGATGGCTGATACGATGTTGGCTGCATCAACCTTGAAGTTGTATTCTGACAATCTTGGTGCTTCTCTACCTCCAAGTGACCTGTCGAAACCGGTTTTTGCTCATTAGACCTTGGCTACGAGGCCCTTGATCGCCTCTTTTTTTCATTCCCTTTGGGTTGGCGCACGGACCCATTTCCCTTTCGGTATGCACTGTATGGTTGGTACCGATCCCGGACCGGTCTTGGCTCATGGTCGACGACTCTCTGAGACTTGTCATTGGCCTTGATAGGGTAAACAGATCCAGAAGGGGCTCCGAGTTGATCATCCTCGACTCTAATCTTCGACTGGTACTTGTTGTGGATGTCGGCCAAGGTAATCGCCGCGTACTCTACCAAGTTTTGTTTTAGCTGTTGTGAAGCCAAGGAGCTTCGGGGGTTAAGTCCTTGGGTAAACGCCTGAATGGCCCAATCATCTACGACCAAAGGCAAGTCCATCCGTTCTATCTGGAACCTCGATACAAATCTCCTGAGCATCTCGTTGTCTCTTTGTTTAACCTTGACAAGGCCCGACTTTCTGGTCTAGGCCTTGATGCCCCGGCATGGGCCTTCACGAAAGCATCTGCAAGCATAGCACATGAGTTAATGAAATTTGGGGGTAAGTTGTGATACCATATAATTGCCCCTTTGGACAAAGTTTCCCTAAACTTCTTCAGTAACACCGACTCAATTTCGTCAACTTCTAAGTTGTTCCCTTTGATTGTGCATGTATAGGAGGTCACATGCTCATTCGGATCTGTGGTTCTGTTATGTTTCGGAATGTCGGGCATACTAAACCTCTTAGGAATTGACTTCGGTGCCGCGCTCGGAGGAAAAGGCTTCTAGATAAACTTCTTGGAATCTGGCCCCTTCAAAATCGGGGGTGCTCCCGGGATTTGATCGACTCTGGAATTATATGTTTCAACCTTCTTGTCATTAGCCTCAATTTTCTTTTCACCTGATTCCACCTGCTTCGTTAATGCTTCAAGCATCTTCATTACTTCAGGGACTGACACCGGACTCAGATTCACCCGGTCTCTCGATGATCTGCTCATTCCTTCGGATGTTCTCTCGGGACGGTTCGGGCTCAACTCTGCTGGGGGCGTGGCTTTGATTATGCAGCTGCACTATCGTCGCTTGTTGAGCCTGCAACATTTCGAAGATTAACCGTAGGCTAACCCCATCGCCTTCGCCTTCGCCTTCGGGCGCTTCTCGAGCCATTGGTCAGGGTCCTCCGCAAATACTATTTTCGGGATCAGTTGGCAGGTTGACGTTGATGGACACCTGTGAATTAGCATCGACCAGATCGGCAACTGGATTCCGTTGGGATCAGCAGGAGGTACCTCGTTACTAGGCACCATATTGTTGTTTTCGCTATGATGGTCAGACTTAGCGTCAACGTTCAAGTGGGCGGACTGAGAATTTGACTTTTTTAAACTGACCTGAAATTAAGACTTTAAAGATAAGCGTAAAATAGAGTGTGTTATTGAGATTTGTATCAAATCGCCACTACTATCCTTAGCCCCACGGTGGGCGCCAAACTGTTTACCCTTAAAACGGATAACAATTAAATTTGTGCGCGATTTTAAAGATATGTGGATTTCTTCAACACAAATGATCAAGAATATTAGATAAACGAGTTAAAGATAAATTGAATAAGCAAACCAATTGTGATTTTACGGCCTGGCTAGAATTTAGGCTGAGCAGTAGTTTTGCCCTTGACCGGATCCTTGGTTCGAAACCAATTATGTATGAAGAATAACAATAAAATAAGAACTTTGCAATAGCTAGAAAGCAGAAAAATAAATTTGTATTGCCTTGGTTAACGTGTTACAATGTGTGTTACCAAAGAAAAAACCTCCTCTTTATATAGTAGGAGAGTTTCACCCCTAGTATAAGTCTAACAAAGGTAAAAATCCTCCTCTCTTGTTAATTACTGATATGTGACCGCCATCGAACGAGATCCGCACCATGATATCCGGTTGGTTCAGGTTATCACGGCCCTCTATTTGTTGCCTACAACTGTTTATTGCGCTTCCCGAAGTATCAGAACTCGTTCCGAGTTCTAATGCGTTGTTTTATCAAGTCCGATGGCAAACACTTCGTTCAGGCCTCAATACAAAGAATCTCAAGCTTCGATTTTCGATCTCATATACTCATATTCTTACTAATCTTAATTCTTTAACTCTAGTTCATCCTTTCTTCATCATTTGCTTAATTCCAAAAACACAACATAAACTACGATAAATGTGTTAAAATATAGGCTCTCCAGAATATTGACCATTCTCTGAGAATAAATTTATAAATCCAACAACTCGTCAGAGATTAAGCTATAAAATGGTTAATATGAAAAATACCATCATAATATGGAAATGACTTGAATTGGAGGAATACATCAGAAAAGGATAATCGTCTCCCTCATCTTTACCTGTTTTTAAAAAAAATATATATATATATTTATCTATTTATTTAACCGGTTCATGACTGTAATTGTCACAATAGTGTGTTATTTTATCATTCCCAAAAAGAATAAATAGTTAGTACTAATAAAATTGTATCAGCTAAAAGTTGTGTTGACATATTTAAACCAAGATGACTGAAATGATTCTAGAAGCAAGTTATTCAGTCGACTACTACCAAAGCAACTTGCTAGCTGTAGCTTCGTACCTTGCTCTAGCTCTTTTATAAGAGATCTCGGAAATTATCAAGCTTTATGTTTACCCTTAAAATCGGATAATAATTAAATTTATTCGTGGTGCTAAGAATCCGTGAATCAATTTGATACAATGCCAAATATAATATAAAATGATTAAAAGATAATAGGTAAAAAGAAACAATCAAACCGCGGAGATAGGATAGCTGTTGACGAAATACAAGAAATAGTCAAAACTTGATGAACAGTGTTAATAGTGATGAATAGTAACAATTATAATATTTTCCTTCAGAATGTGTTGTTTTTTACAAAGGAGATCGAATGCCCTTCTTATAGGTAGCTAAAAGAGCCCTAAGCATGGTAAGGGTCTAATTACAGAGTAAATCCCTTTTAATTACGGGATAAAATATCCTAAAATGGTGCCTCAACGTCTATAACGGTTGAGATATTTACTCCTGGCGAGATATCAGGAATCCACGAAATATTCGGTTGAAACTAACTTTCCGCCACGAGATGTGCTATCGGTCAATATCGGTCGGCCCGTCTCGGCCGCTCCAAATATGTTCTCGACTTGCTGACCTCGGGTTGAGACAACCCGGTCTCGTATCGTATTCGGGCCCGACCCTTCTCGAGCACTCGATCGCACTTGACCCAATACAGATAGTCCCCTCGTTTATTGGAGAGAAAAGACAAAAAACGATATGAACCGTCATTCTTCAAATACTTCGATTGAGTAATCGACATATCCTTTAAACATGCCACGCAGTCAAAGCCATCAAACCGTTTAACCTTAAAAGGGCCTTTTGCGTGACGGTAGCGCTGTGACGCACATGATTATTGACTTGAGACATCATTATATGTCTCGTCTGCAGAGCCCTGTGCATTTAATGTTTGTGCACCTCGTGTTCTGAGCCGCCTTTTTGAGAAAGTATAAATGCTTCTTTTCCTCTTTGCGTTTTACTGCTTTACTCTCACGTTGATTACCCAGTTACTTTCTTAAGCTTTTCTCACCAGAGAAAGAAAACTTTTAGTCTTCTTCACCAGAAAATCCCTCTTCATCTTTGTTTCTTGCTTCCGCTACTTCAATGGCCAAAACTTCGAAATCAGTTCCCCCAAAACAAACTTCATCTGCCCAGTCTGTTGAAGAGGTTGAGCCCTCTCGTACCGAGGAACCCTCTATGGAGCCTCCATTGAAGGCTTTTATACCAACAGGATGCTTCATAGGCTCCGACTTCAAAGTCGAGAAGCCTTCCTTGGTTCCTGGTCGTCGCGAACCGGTTTCTGAATACGTCAGTTCGATCACCCCAAAACACCTTGAAAGGGTGAGGGCAGAGTGCCATTGGGCTGACAAGGAGGTAATAATCCCTTCTCAAAACGAAGCCATTACCACATATGTGGAGGGATACCTTAGTGTATATACTTATCCGTTCACACTAGGACCTATAGACCCTCTAATCATCGAGTTTTGTAGGAGGTACGAGGTCACTCTAGGTCAAGTCCACCCTTCTGTGTGGCGTATAGTATACCTTTTTCGTTTTTTCGTAGATAAGGTCAAGGGGGGGCATCCTTTCACCCTCGACCATTTGCTTCGATTATACAGTCCCCGGATGTTCCGAGGGGGGCTTATTAAGCTAGCTCGCCGGGCCAGCAAGGCTCCATTCTCGAGCATTGACGAAGATAGGAACCGAGGCTGGATGAGCCGATATGTTCGAATTAAAACTTCCGATCTGATCCCTACTGATGGTATGCCGTTCCCCGACAAGTGGAACATGAAACGTAAGTGCTTCTCTATTTATCCTTTTTCTATACTGTCTTTGAGTTCATAACCGATATGTTATGATGTGCAGCCGTTTCCCAGGCACCGGCCGCTATCGAGGACTTGATGGAGTGGGTCAGGAAAGTCGTGGCCCAGAGGTCCTATTCCGAGCGGGCCTGGAGAGAGATATCAAAAGGTCTTTGGGAGGCCAAAAACCATGGTGAGCTTTCGACGATATCCATGCTTTCCAAAACAATAGACACCAACACTTAACATTTTGAAAATATGTCTTGTAGGTCTCTCGAAGGACGCTGAATTAAGGTCGGCTATTACCGGTGGGGAAACTCCTCGCCCTCTTACACATCGGAGAAGGAAAGAGGAAAAAAGAGAAAAAGGGCTCCCGACCAGGCTGAGCCCGAAAAGAAAAAGGGCAGGAGAAAGATGATGGCCCGTAAAGTTACCATCACCGACCCTGCCATTTCTTCAAGCGACGATTCCGAGGGGGAAAAAAGTTCCGAAGTTGCACATGACAAACCCCCTTGGGAAGTCCCCGAGCAGAGCGTAGAGGAAACCGGTGCCTCCAAAGGAGATACTATTGAAACGGGAGCGAGGACCGGGGACCGAGCCAATGTGCAGGCGTCTGCACAAAGATCCTCGGACATCCCCGAGATGGCGCATTCACCTTCCTTCTCTGAGGCGACTCTGAAAGATGCCCAAGATGCCAGGGTACACACACCGAGTAAGGTGTCGGTCACAGCAGGAGTCTTCGAGGAATTTTTCGACGGGGTGCCGTCGGCTGATACTTTTGGCCTCGAAGTCCCCAGAAGGAGTCCCCCAGCCGAGACAAGTGGAGTATCGGCTGGTATTAAGTTAGTGGACAAGTTCCCCGCACCGAGCTCGAATCCTGAACGGAGAAGGGTGATAACTTTTACTGTCCCTGAGGACGCCCGAGCATTGGGCCCACCGGTAGGCATAGCAAGCTATCTCCACAGCTTGGTGACTGAGGAAGACCGGGCCTCAATGAATGTTGTGGATTGGGCTTGCCTATTCAACGAGGCTCAACAATCATTGAACAGGGCATGGTTTCTTATCTGTTTTACACCATGCTTAATGTTTTGACTTCGAGCCCGTTCTGACAATTTCTAATTTGCATTTCCTCCAGCCTTCGGTGCTGTATCATGAAATATTCCTTCGAATCAAAGAAGGAGTGGAGCTGGAAAGGGATCGACGTCGGCGGCTTGAAAATCAGTTGTCAAGTCTCCGGGCCAAACTAAATTCCGTAAGGAAAGAGCATTCCTCTTGCGTTGATCGAATGGGGCAAATGGATAATAGGTTGGATCAACTCAGGTTCGAGCTGAGCGATGCAAAGGCTGAAGCGAGCGGTTGGAGAACCAAGGTCGATCTTCTCGCTGCAGAAAAAATGGCTCTTCAAGAATAGTCCTTGGTAGTGCAAGGAAGAATCGAAGCCTTGCTTAAGGACAACGAGTTCCATCGGCTCCAAGTCGAGTCGCTCAGCCTTGACCGGGCAGCTCTAACCAATCAGCTTCAGAAAGCACAAACGGAGAATGTCGTTACCAAGGCGAAAGCTGATGGCTTGATAGCTCAATATAAAGCTGATGCCGAGGTACCTCACGAGCAATCGAAGGCGCTGATCGAGTATACTCAATGCCAAGCTCGCCTTTCTGTTCTCGAGGAGCTCCAAGCCCGCGGCCTCGATTTATCTTCCGACGTGGCAGAGGCATCGAAGGTCGAAGATGAAATGAGAAGAAAGACCTTTCCTGAGGAGTATGAGGACGGCTCGGATTGATGTAGTGCTAATATTTTGTAGCCTGAATCATGCACAGATCCCACCTTGTATAAAGACATTTTCCAATATATTTCGAAGTTATTCCTTGATTTCATGCATTGAAATATCTTGCCTTAGCTAGGATTATAAATTGCGACCGACTAATTACTAGTTAGCCCGGCCTTAACCTCGAAGTAAGTTCCGAGCACATTAATAACCAGTTTGGCCTTAGCCTTGTTCAAAGCGATAACTAGTTTGGCCTTAGCCTTGTCAAAAACGATTTAAACGAGCTCTTATTTGCTCTGCTTTCAACCACTAAGCTTATAGGGATCAGGGTCATGCCTTAGCAAAAATTAGACCCTTACCACATGGGTCTGATCTTAACTTGTTTCGAAGTCTTGTTCTTCCAAGCTTTGATATGAGTTTTAATTTGATTCGGCCTTGGCCGTAGATCGGGATTGCCAAGATCGGTCTTAATTCCCTTTGCGCTTTATTAGCTTTAATAAGGCCTTAGCCTGATTTGCCGGTTTCGGAGTTTGCCTGGTCAGGTCTTATCCCCCCGGTCTCGAAGTGCGTCTTTCACTAATATCAATTACTGATAATGCAAAGATAATTAAACAAAAAGCCCTTAGGATTGAGAGCACAATATAGGCATCAAATGACTTTTTTAATATTCATTTACTTGTACATCTTCATTTGACGAAGGGGAACAAGATTGATCTACCCGGGTACGGCTCTTTTGGCCGTTTGACCCTTACATGAAATCCTAACAATCTTAGCTTAGCCCCCTCGAAATCGAAGTAATTAGCCCTTGGGCTTAAGAACTCGTGAGTTCTGGTAAATGGTTAAACTATGTTAGCACGACATATGGTTGCCTCATTAAAAACCTTGCCGTAAAACCCAATTTGGGACAAAATCGGTCGAAGGGAAAATGAGTGCAACGCGTGCTTTCAGTCCTAATACTTGCTTGATATCGATCTGCCCTGCATACGTCAGTACCAATAAAAAATAAAAGGAAAGTACAAAGGTGAAGTCGATTACCTTAACAGTAGTATCTTTTCAAGTGGCTCACATTCCAGTTATTTGGCAACGGCTTGCCGTACGAAGTTCCGAGCTTATATGAGCCCTTCCCGGTAACCTTTAGTATAGTATAGGGACCTTCCCAGTTTGGTCCCAGTTTCCCTTCGTTAGGGTCTCGAGTATTAAGCGTGACTCTTCTGAGTACCAAGTCCCCCGTATTGAAGTATCGAAGTCAGGTTCTTCGATTATAATACCTCTCGATTCTCTGTTTCTGAGCTGCCATTCGGACCAAAGCGGCTTCTCTTCTTTCATCTAAAAGCTCCAGGCTAATATTCATATCCTCTTTGTTGGACCCTTCGGTTGCATGCTGAAATCTGATGCTCGGTTCGCCTATCTCGACCGGTATCAATGCTTCGGTGCCGTATACTAAAGAAAATGGAGTGGCTCCGGTACTGGTCTTTTCAGTCGTTCGATATGCCCATAGGACTTCGGGTAACATTTCCCTCCATCTTCCCTTAGCGTCAACTAACCTTTTCTTCAGGTTTTGAATTATAGTTTTTTTGGTAGATTCTGCTTGACCGTTTCCGCTGGGGTGGTACGGGGTTGACAATATACTTTTGATTTTGTTGTCCTCAAAGAATTTGGTCACTCTACTGCCGATGAACTGCTTTCCGTTATCGCATACGATCTCAGAAGGCATCCCGAACCGGCAGATGATATGGTCCCATATGAAGTCGATCACCTCTTTTTCTCTGACCTTCTCGTAAGCCTGTGCTTCCACCCACTTAGAAAAATAGTCAGTCATAAAAAGGATAAACTGAGCTTTACCTGGTGCTCGAGGGAGTGGGCCTACTATATCCATTCCCCACTTCATAAACGGCCATGGCGACATAACCGAATGCAGTGTTTCAGCAGGTTGGTGAATGATCGGTGCGTGTATTTGAAACCTGCCGCATTTGCATACAAATTCCTTTGCGTCCTTCTCCATGTCGATCCAGTAATAGCCAGCTCGGATTACCTTCCGAACTAACGAATCGGCGCCTGAATGATTGCCACAAGCTCCTTCGTGTATCTCTTTCAAAATATATTCGGTATCCCCGGGGCCGAGACATATAGCTAGGGGTCCTCCGAAGGTTCTCCTGTATAGGGCTCCATTATCAGCCAAACAAAATCGGGCCGCCTTTGCACGCAATGCTCTCGACTCTTTGGGGTCGGGCGGCAGCTTACCTGAGCTTAGATAATCTATGTACTTGTTTCTCCAGTCCCAAGTCAGACTTGTCGAGTTGACCTCGGCATGACCTTCTTCCACCACCGATCTCAGCAACTGCACGACCTTTTTGGAGCCGATTTCTTCGTCATCGACCAATGAGCCAAGGTTTGCGAGGGCATCGGCTTCGCTGTTTTGTTCCCGAGGTATGTGTTGTAGGGTCCATTCCTTGAACTTGTGTAATGTGACTTGAAGCTTATCTACATACCTTTGCATACGTCCTTCTCTGACTTCGAATGTCCTATTCACTTGGTTGACCACAAGGAGAGAGTCGCATTTGGCCTCGATTATTTCTGCTCCAAGGTTCTTGGCCAGTTCCAGACCTGCAATCATAGCCTCATACTCGGCTTCATTGTTAGTTAGTTTTATAGTTTTGATGGACTGTCTAATCGTGTTTCCGGTCGGAGGTTTGAGTATGATGCCTAGCCCCGATCCTTTCGAATTTGAGGCTCCGTCTGTGTACAAAGTCCACACTCCCGGAGGAGTCCCCGATTTAGTCATGAGTTCTTTCTCGACTTGGGGAATGAGCGACGGTGTGAAGTCGGCGATAAAATCGGCTAGTACTTGAGATTTTATCGAGGTTCGAGGTCGATACTGGATATCGTACTCGCTGATCTCGATGGCCCATTTGGCCAGTCGACCCGACAGTTCAGGCTTATGCATGACGTTTCTAAGCGGGTAAGTTGTCACCACGCATATTGGGTGACTTTGGAAGTATGGTTTTAATTTCCTAGCGGCACTCAATAAGGCGAGTGCTAGCTTTTCTAGGTGTGGGTACCTGGTTTCGGCTTCTCCTAATTTCCTACTGACATAATAGATGGGAAACTGAGTACCTTGTTCTTCTCGAACCTAAACTCTGCTTACCGCTATCTCCGATACGGCGAGGTAAAGGTATAATAGCTCACCTGTTTTTGGTGTATGTAATAGAGGCGGGCTAGAAAGGTACCTTTTCAGTTCCTCTAATGCATGTTGACATTCTGGTCCCCACGAGAACTCGTTCTTCTTTTTTAGTAGATTGAAGAACTGGTGGCTCCGATCTGATGATCGAGATATGAAGCGGCCCAATGTTGCGATCCGGCCCGTCAGTTTTTGTACGGCCTTAACGCTGTCGACGACTTTTATATCTTCGATAGCTTTAATTTTGTCCGGGTTGATCTCTATTCCTCTGTTCGAGACCATGAACCCGAGAAATTTCCTGGAGCCTACCCCGAACGCGCATTTCTCCGGGTTCAGCTTCATGTTATACTTTTTCAAAAGGTTGAATGTTTCCTTCAAATGACTAAGATGGTCCTCTGCTCGCAGGGACTTGACCAACATGTCATCAATATAAACCTCCATGGTTTTACCTAGTTGGTTTTTGAACATTTTATTTACCAAACGCTGATATGTAGCTCCCGCATTTTTAAGCTCGAATGGCATCACATTATAGCAGTAAGTGCCATATTTAGTGATGAAAGATGTTTTCTCTTGATCATCCTTATCCATTTGTATCTGGTTATATCCAGAATAGGCGTCGAGAAAACTAAGAGTCTCGTGGCCAGCAGTGGCATCGATCATTCGATCGATGTTGGGCAAAGGGAAAGAATCTTTGGGGCACGCTTTATTTAGATCCTTATAGTCTATACACATCCTAAGTTTATTCCCCTTTTTCGGTACTACGACTACGTTAGCTAACCATTCGGGGTACTTTACTTCCCGAATGGACCCTATGTTTAAGAGTTTCGTTACCTCATCCTGGATGAAGTCCTGTTTGACTTCGGACTGGGGTCGCCTTTTTTGTTTGCCCGACCTGAATTTTGGATCGACACTCAGCTTGTGCATCGCAATCTCCGGCGCTATGCCTGTCATGTCTAAATGAGACCAGGCAAAAGAATTTTCATTAGCTGAAAGAAAAGAAAGTAATCTGTTCCTGAGCTAGAAATTTAAACCCGAGCCCAGGTATACCTTCCGATCGGGCGCGTCATGGCGGATCGAGATCTGCTCCAGCTCCTTGATTGTTGACTTGGTTGCGTCGGTCTCATCCCTGACGACAAAAGATCGGGGTATCCCGAAGCTGTCTTCATCAATCTGATCCTGCTCACCTTCATCGGTCGAAGGCGGCTTTTGTGATTGCTATTTGGCCTTCTATTGGAGAAAGGTAGACTTAGGCGTCGCTTCTTCCACTACGAACATTTCCCTTGCTGCATGTTGCTCTCCGTAAACTGTGATGACCCCTTCGACTGATGGATTTACATCTGATGCAAGGTCGATGATACGGCCTTAATATCGTGTATCCAGGGTCTTCCGACCAGGGCGTTGTATCTCATATCACCCTCGATCACACAGAATTTCGTCGCCCTGGTAGTTCCAGCGACGTTTACCATCAAAGTTATTTCTCCTTTGGTTGTCTCTGATGCCATGTTAAAACCGTTGAGCACCCGGACCTCGGAAATGATCTGACTAGTTAGTCCCAGCTGTTCAACGACCCAAGACCGGACTATGTTAGCTGAACTCCCGGGGTCGATAAGTACGCGCTTTACTCGAGTGTCGTATACCATCATCGATATTACCAGTGCGTCGTTATGAGGTTGTGTAAGGCCCTCGATATATTTATCGCTGAAATATAGAGTTCCTTCCGCAGCATAGTCCCGAGTTCGTTTTTCTCGGGTAATGGATATTTTGGTACGCTTCAGCACCAGTACCTGAGGCGCGTCTGTCCCTCCAATTATCATGTTGATTGTATGTTTTGTCTCTCTTTGATCTGCCGGCCTGTCCCTATTTTCATAGTGATTCTTCGCTCGGTCGCACAGAAATTCCCGAAGAAGCCCGTTCTCGAGCAACCGGGCTACCTCCTCTCTCAACTGTCGGCAATCTTCCGTTCTATGCCCGTGAGTGCCGTGATATTTGCATACAAGGTTAAGATCCCTCTTGGCGGGGTCTGTCTGTAGTGGTCTTGGCCATCTGGTATCCTTGATGCGACCAATTGCTGAACGAGGGTTGATGAGTCGACATTAAAATTATATTTAGACAAACGGGGTGCCTCTTGGCGATCGCTGGTTTTCTCGAAGTTGCCTTTTGGCAACGGCCTCCTGTTCCTTTGATTGGTGTCGTACCTGTGTTCCTGTCTCGGGGTATTATGTCCCCTTGATGCAATCCTTCGATCCTCCGGATACGGCCGGTGCCTGTCCCGGTTCGTCCTTTTTTTTTTTTAACAAATTACCTCACTGCATTATACCACCGTACACTATTATCCCACCTCCAGAATGAGCATGATAACACACTAATACCACTGGATAGTGTTCTAACAGTGTACAGATTCTAATGCAGTAGGGCTGATTTTCATAAATATAATAATAGAAAGTACAATGATGGAGGGGGCATCGACCTGACCTCCATATGGGGGGGTGTACATCCTTGATCACCCACTTTTGGTGACCAACTGTACCTAGACAACTAAGGTGAGTTAGATCTATAGTGATGTTAGACCTATAGTGATGTAATGGCTGTCGATCTTATAGCATGGATCGACAGTCATATATACAAAAAACAGTGAGTGTTGAATCTAGGTCAACTGTACAAATCCCGGTTCGTCCTTGGCTCTCGAAAGTTGTCCCTTAGAGATCGATCAAAAGTTTTAACCGTAAAAGTAGAGCCCGATGCAACCCCGACTTGGTCATCCTCGATAGTAATCTTCGACTGATATCGGTTGTGGATGTCTGCCTAGGTGATGGCCGGGTATTCAATCAAACTCTGTTTGAGTTGCCTAGATGCTGCAGAACTGCCGGTATTAAGCCCTTGGGTGAAAGCTTGCACGGCCCAGTCGTCTGTAACCGATGGCAGGTCCATCCGCTCCATTTGGAATCGAGATACGAACTCCCTTAATGTTTCGCTATCCCGTTGCCTGACTTTGAATAGGTCTGATTTCCTCGTCTCGACCTTAATGGCGCCTGCATGGGCTTTGACGAAGGTATCAGCGAGCATGGCGAAAGAGTCGATGGAATTTGGTGGCAAATTGTGATACCACGTCATTGCTCCTTTGGACAGTGTTTCCCCGAATTTTTTCAAGAGGACGGACTCGATTTCGTCGTCCTCGAGATCGTTCCCCTTGATGGCACAGGTGTAAGCTGTCACGTGCTCATTTGGATCCGAAGTTCCGTTGTATTTAGGAATTTCGGGCATGCGGAATTTCTTTGGAATCGGCTTAGGAGCAGCACTGGCCGGGAACGGCTTCTGCACGAACTTTTTAGCGTCCAACCCTTTCAACACTGGAGGTGCTCCCGATATCTGGTCTACCCTCGAATTGTATGTTTCAACTTTTTTATCGTTGGCTTCGATCCTCTTTTCCCCTGTCTCGACACGCTTAGTCAACTCCTCGAGCATTTTGATAATCCCGGAGTTGATTCCTGAAGAGTTGTCATTCGGTTGTGCTGTATTTTGCTCATTTGGCTCGATTGCCACCTGAGGAGGAGCGGTTTCCGTTCTGCCCGGATTCTGGCTGCGGCTTTGTAACTGGGCTATGGCCGCTTGCTGAGCTTATAGCATATCAAATATCATTTTGAGGCTGATTTCGTTTTCCCCACTTTGTTGCATACCCGAGTGATTCTCCCCTCGAACATTGTGCGATGGTTCGGGCACCTGGTTAGCATCGAACGCCATTTGAGAATTGGTGTCGATTGGGACTTCATATCCCGGCATAGCATCGTTCTCGCCTTGGCGGTTGGGCTCGTTGCGGATGGGGAGTGAGTGCGACATGATCAATCTTAACCTGAAAAACAAAGGATTCTGCAAAGAGCAAGCGTAAAATTGTGTTTGAAAGAGGAATGTATCAAAAATTCACTAATATCCTAGGCCCCACGGTGGGCGCCAAACTGTTTACCCTTAAAATCGGGTAACAATTGAATTTGTTCGTGGTGCTAAGGATCCGTGAATCAATTTGATACAATGCCAAATATAATATAAAATTAAAAGATAATAGGTAAAAAGAAACAATCAAACTGCGGAGATAGGATAGCTGTTGACGAAATACAAGAAATAGTCAAAACTTGATGAACAGTGTTAATAGTGATGAATAGTAACAATTATAATATTTTCCTTCAGAATGTGTTGAGCCCTAAGCATGGTAAGGGTCTAATTACAGAGTAAATCCCTTTAATTACGGGATAAAATATCCTAAAATGGTGCCTCAACGTCTATAACGGTTGAGATATTTACTCCTGGCGAGATATCAGGAATCCACGAAATATTCGGTTGAAACTAACTTTCTGCCACGAGATGTGCTATCGGTCAATATCGGTCGGCCCGTCTCGGCCGCTCCAAATATGTGCTTGACTTGCTGACCTCGGGTCGAGACAACCCGGTCTCGTATCGTATTCGGGCCCAACCCTTCTCGAGCACTCGATCGCACTTGACCCAATACACTTTAGTTTTTGTTTAATTTCTTGAAGTAAATTCATTTATTAGTTATACCTTAATTAATTGTTGTTTTGAAACAGATTATTTCTATTACACTGGGGATTTGTTAGCTAGGAGGGAATATAACTCATTTTCTGGATTCTCGTCTCATAACCTTTAAATCATAAGTGAAACAGAATTCGATTATTACGTACATCTCAAGGAGAGGATCAATAATTATTACGATCTTATAAATTCATACTTTAATGCCCAAAAAAAACAAATACATTCGTAAATAAGATAAACAAATTTATCGATACCTTTTATAGGTAAATTGAATTCTAATAAAATCAATCTTTTTTATATTTATTTTTGTAGAATCAAAATACTGTCTAGCTTGACGACACGAATATAAAAAGTAAACTATAGACGATTTTTTTTCTATTCAGTCAAAATTCTCTATGGATTAAACCCACATATGGAATATTATTAATTGATCTGAATTAATTCAAAATTTAAAAAGTACGTGGATTATAAGAAAAAGGAGTATACATTAAAGTGAGGGGAACAAGGGCACGTGTCCTGGTCTGATAGAAGAATCAGGCGTGATATCAAGACAAGTAAAAGTACGAAAACGCGCTGACTTCTCGATGACCAAACACAGCACGTGTCACGCATTTCGTGGCCCTTCCCCATTTCCCTTTTTGTTTTAATGTGAGAAAAATATCAAACTAGTAGGCAACAGCATGTTTGATCAACCTTCTTTTTACTTAAAAGTATTTTGTTTAACCAAAAGTTTTTTTCTTCTCAAAATTAAGGTATTTGACTAAGTGTTTAGAAGTAAAAAATTATTTTTAAGTAGAAACATAAGTTATTTTTAAGAAGTAAAGAAAAATAATTTCTTCCCAAAAGTACTTGTTCAGAAAAAAACTTTTGAGATTAATACACTTAGAAGTACTTTTTAAAAGCTGTTGCTCAATCTTTATAAAATTAATTAGCCAAACACAAATTGTTTCTCACCAAAAAATTATTTTTTTCAAAGCACTTTTGAGAAAAATACTTTTCAAAATAAGCTGATCTAGAGCTCGTTGGCCAAATCGCCAAAAACTACTTATTTTGATAAGTACTTTTGTTTTTGCAAAATTTGTGTTTGGCCAATTTGTCTGAGTAGTGCTTTTTGCAAGCTCATTGTGTATGGCCAATTTTTAGAAAAAATACTTTTAAGTATCAAATTACGAAAAAGGACAGTAAAAATTCAATTTGCGATTAGTATTATTCAGAAAAGAAAAAAAATTAAATATTTATTATAAAAGAATTTATTTAAAATATAAAACATAAAGTAAAAATATAAATTAAAAATTTCAATCAATTATTCCAAAGCAATAACATTGAGTGTTTGGTATTATTTATCGTTTACAAGATAATTTAAGTATGTCAAAATACATCATTCAATATAAATTAAAATTTACACTTAGAATAGGAGAAAGAGAATAAAAATATGATTAAAATAAAAAAGAGAAAAAATGTATTATAGAAATAAAAAGAAAAAGGAAAAGGAAAAGGAAAAAGATATTAAATTAATGAGGAAAAATTTTAAAAAAAAAAATTATTGTAAGGTTTTTTTTGTCTAGAACAAATTAATTTTCTGCTTCTGCTTCTTGGAAGAAACTAGAATATATAGCTTTTTCCCAAAAGCAGAAAAACTGCTTCTGCTGCTACTCAAAAATACTTTTTCTTTTTGGCCAAACACCTTAAATTTTTTAAAAAATAATTGTTTCGACAAAAAATAATACTTTTGGCCTCCCAGAAGCTTGATCAAACAGGCTCTTAAATCAAACACAAATTGTTCCTCACCCAAATACTAAAATCAGTGATTAAATTATGAATTTAGGCAAAACAAAAAAAATCAACAATCAATCAATACAAATTACACAACACCCAAGAATTTCGATCCTCCAGATTCTAACTTCTCAAATTCGTCAATGGTGAGTTTCAAAATAAACCACTATTAAACTCATTTGAAGCTGATTTGCATTCCTAGAAGGTGTAGAAACTGATTTGAAAAAGACCCACCTGACTTAGAAACTCCAAATTTAAGAGTTGTAGACTTTAAGATTTGGTGATTTTAGTGTTTATGAAGGTGTAGTGGTGGACATAAGATATTTTGTAGTCTAAATATTGTATAACTGGTATTTATGCACTCTTATACAATATTGTATAATTGCGTATAATTACGTATAAATATGTATAAGTGTGTAAAACAATATTTAATTATGTATTTTGTTCAGTTTATAAGGATATATATACATTGATAGTGAGTGATAGGCGTCCAAGTTTGAAATTTTCCTTTCTTCTCGTTCCTTTTCTTATTTTTCTGGAATGTATTATTATACATTCCATATATAAATTTATACAAATTTATATATCATTATATGTACTGCAGTTAAATTGAAATTAAATTTCTTTTGTGTTTTCTTACCTTTCTAGAAAAAATTATGTTTAAATCGACTTTCCTTGTTAATTTCTCTATCAAATCACAAACTTGCAGCAATTCATTTTAATTTTTGTTTCTAATTTCTGTTTTATGGAACTTGGGGAGGAAGAAAATCTATGGATTTCGAGTTGCATTGTAGCCGATTTATAATTTTAAAGCTGTAGTAGAAATGTATACGAGCGATATATGCTGGTTGTGTGTAAAGAATCAAAAACACACAAAATTCCCTGTAGAAGATCTGGATAATCATGTTTATTCGTCCTTAAGCCTAATATCTTTGGATTATATATTTGTAAAGTTGAATCTAGGCCATTTGTTGTAATGCATGTGTGTGTTGTACTTATGTGTAATTCACCCAAATTTTTGTTGCTATTTTTGGTAGCATGACTTACAACTTGTTTGGATGGTTATTATGTATCGTTTCATAATGTGTCGTATAGTATTATATTATTTTATAATGTATCGTCTTGATTTATATAATATTTGGATAAATTGTATTGTTTGCCGTTGTTTCATGATGTCATGCACCAACAATATGAAAAATAAACTTGCAATATCATAAAGAAAAAGTAAGATACGAGATAAAATTATTATATAAAAAGGTATGGTAAAAGATAAAACAAGATTATTTAATAATAAGGAAGGGCAAGATAAGAGAAAAAAAATAAGTTAACGAAGCGACCACACCATATCGGTCGTTCCATAAAGCGGCACTTTTCATCGTTACGCAGTGATAAATTTAACGATACTGTAACAACCCAACCGGTCATTTTTTTTCTAGATCCTCATTCCTCTATTTAAGACTCCCCATACGTGTTTTTATTGTTTTATGACTTGTGGAGATGGTTGGTTTGGCTTCGGAAGGGTTCGGGTTGGATTCGTAACACTTAGTTCCTTAATAGTGGCCTAAGGTGGCCAAGTTTGACTTGAGTCAATATTTTGAGTAAATGACCTCGGAACCGGGAATTGATGGTTCCAATAAGTTCGTATGATAATTTTGGACTTGGGCGTATGTTCGGATCGAGTTTCAAGTTATCCGGGAGCATTTCAGTGCTTATGTTAAAAGTTGGCGCCTTGAAGGTTTTTGAGTTTCTTAAATTTGGTTTGAAGTAGACTTCGGTGATATCGATGACTGTTTAGGACTACGAGCCTGGGAATGGGTTCATATTCTGATTCATGACTTGTACATAAAATTTGGCGCCATTCCGAGTTGTCTAAGTATGATTCGTCGCGTTTGGAGCTAGTTGAAGAAGTTTGAAGTTGAGTTGATTAATTTGGTTTTTGGGTACGATTCTTAGTTTCGGCTTTTTTTTATGTGTTCCGAGGCTTCGAATAGGTCCGTATTATGTTTATGAGCTTGTTGGTGTATTTGGACAGCGTCTCGGGTGGCTCGGGTGTATTTCGGACCACCAAACTTAAGTCCAAAAATGCAGAATTTGCTGGTTCTAGTTTCCTTCTTATCGAACGTGGAGGTTCTCTCACGTTCGCGGTGAAGGATTTGGAGTAGGGGTGATTTGTTCTTTGCATTGGCGATCACTTGGTCGCCTTCACGAAGGTTTAGGACTTGTGGCCTTTGCGTTCACAAAGACAGCCCCGCATTCAGAATCCGGGCACGTGGGCCCAGTGGTAACTTTTAGGAATTTTTCAAATTAGGCTGACAAATTATTCTAATAGTTAAATTGTGAACTTTTGAGCATATATTGATTAGTTTCTGCGACCTTTTGCTAGTCTTGAATTGCTCGGCACCGATTTGAGGCTATTAGTGTGGTTTGAGGACTAGGAAGAGGACCTGGAAATAAGATAAGTCTCTTGCCTAACCTTGTAAGAGGGAATTAACCCTATAGGTATTTAAATTATTATTTGTAAATAATTGCGGGTGCTACGTATACACGAAAGTGAAGTTATGTCCGGGTAGACATAAGAATTTATCATACAATATTTGTATTATTTAAACCCAACTTGTTACTTTAACTATTTGTATTAGAAATTTGATTAGAGACTACGTTAGACCGAGTTTCATTACTTTGAGTTTTGGCGGAAGATGCAATTATTGATAGGAATTTACGTTCCTTTATGTGCTTATCTTGGTATTGTATACGTATGTCGTATTTGAAGAGTTTCCCTATTTTTGTGAATCGGGCCGAGCGCCTCGGCAGTATTTATATATAATGAGATGCATTCATGGATCCGATCGTACGACCTCGGTAGTTTATGTACATGATTATTTTGGATCGGGCCATAAACCTCAACATAACTCGTGTGCGATGTCACTAGGAGTCCGATTATACTTGATATTTCCTTCGTGACTTGAAAATTTGTGACTACTTGATGGCCCATATTTGTTGAAATCAGCATGTGATATTCGGGGAATTAGGATTGGTATTTTGATAAAGAATCACTTATTTATTGCTTCTCATTCTATTATTACTATTGTATTTCATGCTAGTTATAATTCTTGCACTTTATTTATTGACCTCTAGTAAGTGCCGATGTCGATCCTTCGTTACTACTTCTTCGAAGTTAGACTAGATACTTACTGGATATACATTGTTTACGTACTCACGCTACACTTCTGTACAAATTGTGCAGGCACTGAGGCAAGTACATCTGGTATCCGATCAGGCGCGCATCCACATCATCCGGAGGCCTAATGATGATCTGTTTTTCATGCTCTATTTTGCAACACCCCGAGTCTCTTCTTGTTGTATTTACTATTTCTCTCTATTTTACTTCAAACAGTAGATGTAGGGGGTTTATATATTCTACTAGAATACTCGTGCACTTATGACATTGGATTTTGAGAATTTCTAGTAGATATTTGTGGTTTTTGTCTGTTGATAGCACTATTTCACTCCTATATTTTATTTTATGCTTTATATCACCATGCCATTTTATACTTGGTTTCTCTATTAAATAAAGTTCATGATTCTAAAAGTAATAAAATGAATAAATAAATAAATAGATAGTTCATCGTTGGCTTGCCTAACGGTAGCGTTGGGCGCCATCACGGCATATAGTGGGAATTGGGTCGTGTGACAGATACGATGCAATAAAATTTAAGTAACAATCAAAAAAATATTATATTTAAAATAACAATACGATACAATACAACTGGTAACAACCATCCAAACAAGTTGTTAATAGCTAATTACTGGTAAGTGGTATCTATTTGTGGCTTATTTCTATAGTCCCAACTTATAAGCCTAATTATTATTAGTTCTGTCTTTTCTACGTGGTTAATTATTTATCAAACATTACTAATTGACACTTATAAAATAGGAAGGGGTTATCAACCTTATTTTATATGAAAAAATCGATTGAGATCATAACTAACTAAGAATTGTATTTTGGATCCATTAATGTATCATCGATCCTCATGTCAGAAGAAAGTCTATTCTTCTGCCTATTTCATTCTCTCAATTGCAGACTATTACTTTCATAATGACAAAAGAAAATTACCATATAACTATGAATAAATGACTTCCTTTATATATGTGTCAAATCAGGAATACAAGATCAAGAAGTTCAAAACCGGATCGATCTCCTTCTCAATCCCTATGTGAATGATATGATAAATTAGCTAAATAAATCAAAAGAAAAATGAAAAGAAATTCTCAGCTCTAGTTCTGTCTATAGCACCAGCATTAATCAGTGGTGGAAATCACTGATATATTTGTGGAAATTACTAAAATTTTAATAAATAATAAGGTTTGAACACATAATTTGAAAAATTTAATGGGTTCAAGTTCAATCATGGATGTGTTCACCTTGTTTCATACGGTGTCACGGGACACCACTTTATTAAATTTTTTTTATTAGACGCGTGTAAGAAAAATAAAAATATTGGGGATAAGAATGATGCTACTTGTCAAAATAGTAATTTTTTTATTTTTTTGCTTCTTCAATTGTGACACCACTAATAAAAAATAGTGCGTACGTCATGAGTTCAACTATAAAAATTCAAAGACTGAATCCATCACATAAAAATTTTGAATCCGCTTCTGTTAATGAATAAATAGAGCAAGTACATGTATAACCTTTCGTTTAGTTGTCATCTTCGCTTTTGATTAGGAGTGGGTTGAAGATTATATGAAAAGAATAAAAAAGAAGTAAGATTTTTGTGAATAATCCACAAATGCATGTGATAATGGCTTCTAATGCTTTTAAGCAGAAAATTGGGACAAAACGGCAAATGGGTTGATAACTTGCTTCGAGGCTTCCGTTCTTGAGAAGAGAGTAAGTCTCTGATGCTGCAGTAACACTTGCAACAAGTAGCATTCCAATAACCTAGATTCAAACATTTTGGGGAATAATATGAGCTATAATTATGCAAAATATATATATA
>MCJB01025435.1:120344-177921 GCA_002018475.1 Nicotiana obtusifolia | reverse complement strand
GGGGGAGTAGAGGATGGGTATTAAGTTTAGGTTTAGGGTTTGTTCTTAAAGGGGAAAAGGATTTGGGCCGTTGGGTTGAATATTTTATTGGGCTGGATTTGGTTTTGATTTAATTGGGGAATGATTTAATACCCAGCCCAATTTCCTCCTCTTCTAATTAATTTCTGATTTTAAATCCCTTCCTTTATTTAATTTTAATAATTAAACTACTTAATAATTAAACTCCTAACTTTAACTAAGATGTGACATACTATTTATAAAAATATATAAACCCTTGAATCTAAGAATTGAAGATTAAAGAAAATTGTAATGATGAATCTTTTTTTTGTGATTTTTCAATTTTTGTAAAACAACTAATTACTAACTTAATCTTATGTATGTAAAAAATAAAATCCTAAATGCGATGCACTGTATTTTTTGAGTATTTTCATGGACTAACAAAATGGCCGATACCTAGTTAAAACTATTTATTGATTTTTATGGGAGTATTTCGAGCAGGGCAAAAATCACGTGCTCACAATATGTTATAAGCAAAAACTATTGTATGCATTCGAACCCATAAGTAATACTCTATGGGTGGTTCGACTATAAGGCCAGTACAACAATCGCTTGGAGTTCAAACTTTTTAGGGGCCCCGTTTTTTTCTTAAAAATGTATTATATGTATTATTAAAATAAAATGTGTGTACATTTAAATTTAAAAAGAATTTTTGCGGCGAATGTACAATAACTTTCACGTGAGGATCGTTGTAATAATTAGAGAATGAAATAATTTTTAATAAATTATTTCCTTATATGGGTAGGGTAGCTTCTCTTTTTTTTTTGGCCTCATTTATATCCTAACAACTAATACAGACCCATATTATTATTTTATATTTGTCTTTTTTATTCTCTTTTACTATTCTTATTCTCAATATTCAATCCGCAACTTATCGCGGCTTACAAGTTGTCTTCTTCAAAATATCAAACATTACAACAAGCAATCATTATATTGAAGCAATGAAACAATTTTCGATATCATAATATCAACTTATCTTGCTCTATAGTTTCTTACCCTTTGATTTCTGCTACTATCTATTGTTTCTTGTACTTCAATTATTTTATTATCTTATTTATCTGTGATAGGTACTGCTTCTTTTTAGACTGCTTTATCATGACTTATTCGCTTTCGTTACTTTCATTTTCATACTGTATTGAATTGATTGTCCTTAACTGACCTTTTTTTGTTGCCATGCTTTCTCTTGAGTCTAGGATTTTTCGGAAACAACCTCTCGACCTCCCAAGGTAGATTTAAGGTCTGCATACACTCTACTTCCTCAGACCTCATTTTGCGAGTTTACACTGGGTATGTTGTTGTTATATATCAACTTATCAAATTCTTGAGCTGATTTTATTATTTTACCTTTATTTTATATTTTTTCATTAAAAATTTATCGTTGAATTCTTACGTAGAACATCTCTCTAAAATTTAGGTTTAGCCCAACTCTTGTTGAGAGTGGGCCCTGAATCTCTACCTCTGCCCCTGCTTCTAGGTCAACAGAAGTTTGAGGTGAGCAAAACGCAGTTAAGTAGAATGAGCATTTCCGCCTTTGATAGGTCTTATACGAGACCGACTTTGGATTAGTCGCTTGTGGATTCTGAATACCATATACGAAATAAAATTTAAAAATAAATTAAAATAAAATGAGAGAGAGAAGAGAGTTGTCTATACTCCCGCATATGGCGCTGATTTGTAATTCCTCAGCCAACTGTGTCAAAACATAAGCCAATGACTTGTCAGTCACTCCCCTCAAATGCCTAAACGTAGCTTCCTCCAGCATAGCCTTCATGGCCTCGTGTGCGTTTGTCTTAACAAATTCCCTTATAGTCTTCCCTCGTAGCCTTTTCTTTTATCAATATTACTTTTGAAAAAAACCAAGCATATTGGAGAATTTTGGTAGTTTCGTTAGTCTTTTATCATTGAATAATAATAAGACACGCCTTTTTATCATTGAATAATAATAAGACACGCCTTGAATATCACGTGATAAATGACTGACATGGTCCGAAACAATCATGAACTTTGTTTATCTTAAAAAACGGATAACAATTGAATTTGTATGTGATTTTAAGGATATGCGAATTAATTCAATACAAATGAAAAATAGTGTTAGATTAAATAGTTAAATGACGTAATAAATTATCAAACAAATTAAGGGGAGCGACCCCGGACTCAGTAACTACTTAATGAAATGCCTGCCTTCAGTCTCGGGCTCACACTTATGAAGAACTGATGAACAAAAATAAGAACTTTGAATAACAGAGAAAATAAGAGTATATTGCCATGATATGCGTGTTACAATGTATCCCCTTTATATAGTATGAGAGTTTACCCTAAGTACAATTCTAAAAGAGGTAAAAATCTTTCGTTTCGCCGACCGCTGATTTTTTGCCAATACAAGCCGAGATTCGCGCGGTGATATCCGGTAAAGGCCGAGTTACCTGGATCAATTGAGTGGTGGCACGATGCCTTTATTATGTGGTTACACGATGCCTTCAGCGTCTTCGTCGTTGAAAGATACAGTTCCCTCGAGTACATAATCTCGAGTCCGTTTTTCTCTAGTAATGGACACCTTAGTGCGCTTTAGCATTAGCCTTTGGGGGACGTCAACTCCACCAATGATCATGTTAATGACGTGCTGAGGTTCCTCTTGCTCGGTCTGCTTGTTGGAGTCCCTATTCCTGAAGTGATTTTTGGCCCGATCACTCAAAAATTCTCGGAGGTGTCCGTTATTGAATAATCGGGCTACTTCTTCTCTTAATTGTCGGCAGTCTTCAATTCTGTGGCCGTGAGTGCCATGATACTTACACACTAGGTTGGGGGGTCCCTTTGGGCAGGATCGGATTGCAATGGCCGGCCATTTGGTATCTTTGATGCATTCGATGGCGGATACAATGCTAGTAACATCGACACTAAAATTGTATTCCGATAGTCTCAGTGCCTCCCAGGCCCCAAGTGGCCTGTCGAAACCGTTCTTACTCATGAGTCCTCGACTATTTTGGCCTCGATCGTTCCTTCTTTCACTCCTCGCAGGATTGCGTCCGGACCCATTTCCCCTTCGATCTCCATTGTATGGTTAATACCGATCTCTGTTCGATCTTGGTTCATGATCGACGACTCTTTTGGATTTGTCACTAGTTCTGACGGGATAAACGGATCCAGAAGGGGCCCCCAGTTGATTGTCTTCGACCCTAATTTTTGATTGGTACCTGTTATGGACGTCGACCCAAGTTACTGCCGGGTATTCTATCAAATTTTATTTCAATTGCTGTGAAGCCAATGAGCTTTGGGGGTTGAGTCTTTGGGTGAATGCCTGAACGGCCCAATCATCCTCGACCGGGGGGCAGATCCATCCGTTCCATTTGAATCCTCGACACGAATTCTCCGAGCATCTCGATATCTTTTTGTTTCACTTTAAAAAGGTCTGGCTTCCTGGTCTCGACCTTGATGACCCCGACATGTGCTTTTACAAAGGCATCCGCAATCATAGAAAACGAGTCAATAAAATTAGGGGGTAAGTTGTGATACCATATCATAGCTCCTTTCGACAAAGTATCTCCGAACTTTTTCAGCAGAATGGATTCGATTTCGTCATCTTCCAAGTCGTTCCCCTTGATGGCGCACGTGTAGGAGGTCACATGTTCATTTGGATAAGTTGTTCCATTATACTTCGGAATTTCGGGCATATGGAACTTCTTTGGGATCGGCTTCGGAGCTGCGCTTGGAGGGAAAGACTTTTGACAACTTTCTTGAAATCCAGGCCCTTCAGTATCGGTGGCGCTCCTGGGAGTTATAGGTCTCCACTTTTTTATTGTTGAGTTCGATTTTCTTTTCTCCCGATTTCACCCATTTTGTTAGTTCCTCAAGTATCTTTATTATCTCGGGGTTGATCCCGAGTTCAGCTTCACCCGGCCTTTCTGTGGCCGGTTCATTTCTGCGAGCGTTTTCCCGAGATGGTTCGGGCTCAACTCTACTAGAGGAGCGGCTTTGGTTCTGCAACTGGGCTATTGCTGCCTATTAAGCCTGTAACATTTCGAAGATCACCCGTAAGTTGATCCCATCACCTTCGCCGTCGTGTGCACTCCTGGCTATCGATCAAGCTCCCTCGCGAATGCTGTTTTCGGGGTCAGTAGGCAAGTTAGTTTCGATAGCCACGTGTGAGTTAGCATCGGTCGGATCCGCGATTGGGACTCTGTTGGGGTCAACATGGGGCATCTCGTTGTTGCGCACCACGTTGTTGTTCTCTCCATGGTGGCCAGACTCAGCATCGACGTTCAAACGGGCAGATTGGGAGTTTGACATTTTTAATTTGATATGAAATTAGAAGCTAAAAGGACAAGTGTAAAATAGAGTGCATTATGGAAATTTGTATAAAAAATTTGCCACTATTATCCTTAGCCCCATGGTGGGCGCCAAACTGTTATTCTAAAAAACGGATAACAATTGAATTTATATGTGGTTTTAAGGATATGCGGATTAATTCAATACAAATGATAAAATATCGTTAGATTAAACAGATAAAGGACGTAATGAATTGCCAAACCAATTAAGGTGAGTGACTCTAGACTCAGTAACAGCTTAATGAAATGCCTGCCTTCGATCCCGGGCTTACACTAATGAAGAACTGATGAACAAAAGTAAGAACTTTGGATAATAAAGAAAATAAGAGTATATTGCCTTGATATGCGTGTTATAATGTATCCTATGAATAGTAAGTCTTCCCCTTTATATAGTAGGGGAATTTTACCCTAAGTACAATTCTAAAAAAGGTAAAAATCTTCCGTTTCGCCGATCACTGATTTTCTGCCGATACGAGCCGAGATTCATGCCGGGATATTCGGTTAGGCACATACATCACGGTTCTTTGTTAGTCGTGTGTAGCTTCTTGGCAATGCTCTCCAAAGTCTCAATCTTCAAAACGGACCTCGAGGATATGGCCCCAGTATCCCCGAGGGAAGGTGTTTTGCCTGAGCCCCGATACGAGAGTTTTTCGCTTTGACTCCGATACATTACAGTCACGTTCTTGTTCTGTTTGACTCACAGAGTCGAATCATGCAGCGGGCTCGGTTTTACCCGTATATAACTTCATATTGAAGGGGATAATCAGTTATACTCGAGAACTATGATCGATATAGTTTTTGAGTTAATTGAGCCAATGGTTATAATGATGTGTCTGTAAATAATGTGTATTCACGTGCATTAATGACGAATTCTTAAGAGGTTATCAAATGTGCTTTTTTCGGTTAGAAGCTAATGAAATGTAACCATTTCATAAGCTCTCTTTATATTATGGTCTAATCCTTCTAAACATTGGTCGTGGCTCCTGATTTGGCTCATATCAAGGCAGGGGTGGCTTAATACATTGGGAGCCTAAAGTAACATATTATTTTGGAGGCCTTAAGTCTTTCGTATTTTTAAGAATCATATATATTGTATGAAAAGTCTATTTTTCCTAATTTGTTTGAGATGCAAGTGATTAATAATTTTTTTATAATTAATTTTATTTAATAATTTTTCAATTGACAATCCAATCAATTTATTTAATCTCTCTTTGAAGCATTATTTTAAAGAGCTCCAATTAAATTCTAAAGTAGCATATAATATAAAACCAATACCTATGTTAGGTAAAAATAACAAATGTCAAATTAAAATAATAAAGCATAATTCTAGAAGCTGAATTACTTGATATTAAAATAAAATTTCATTGCGCTAATGCTTAACACCTTAAAAAGAGTGAAAAAGTATGTGCAATTTAATCTATTCAATATTCTTTGTGTTATTTTTGAGAGAATAAACAGTTTAATTTGGAAAAGAAAAAAATGTACAAAGTATAAATTTTGATATGAGACTGGAGAAAAAAATGTACAAAGTATAAATTTTGATATGAGACTGGAGAAAAAAGAAAAAGTATATTGATGATAAAATATAAATTATTAAGTAATCACTATTTAATAACTTTTTACATAAAGATCTTATACTTTTTATTTTAAAATATTCATTACTTTTTCAAAAAATTAATTATAAAATTTACTATTAAAAATGAGGCCTCACTATTTAGGAGGCCTAAAGCCATTGCCTCATTGGCTTTGGCCTTGAGCCGGCCCTGTATCAAGGTTGGTATCAGATTTCAGATTTCGTTGCGAGTAATGGACCAAATGTACTTTGTAGAGTCTCATAATCGGAACGCTGCTAAATTATCTTATCGGGTGTATTTTTTGTCTATTCTTATGTTTTATTGAGTACACTTTTTTATGAAACCATAATTAAAGTTAATATTACGAAACCAAAGTTGAATTTTTGAAATTATATATTTAAAATTTCGTGTTCAATCAAAAATATTACTCGCTAACTAAAATAACAATGTTTTTATTATTGCCTTATCATCTACCCGCTTGGGATTCCACGACAGAAAGACAAGGAATAATGTCAATTCTTTTCTGAACTGAACTGACGAGCCACCTAAAGAAAGAAGGGATAGCACTTTAGGTCCCATCTTTTCTGCCCTACATATACGCAAGCCAACGGTCTTTATTTCTTTTGCCCACAAAGCTTACACTAGAAAAAACATAAAGGACCCACACGGCATAGCTAAAGTTATCCCATAAGTTGCAAACAACCCGTTTTTTTGACCATCGAGCACTTAAATTTCTTATGAATAATATTTTTAATTTCAACTACTATATGTATAAAAAAAATTCTTTGTGACCGTTTAAAGATGCTCCAATATACGGGCGAAGCCACTTTGTCCCGGGAGTAATTAATTAATTATTCTTTATCGAAAAATTATACTGTATATATATGTAAAATATTATATTTTAGAGGTATATAACATATATTGAACATCCTTTGCGGTGGTGAAGTCAGGAGTTTTATCTAGAGTGTTCAAACTTGAAAGAAGTAAAAAACTTTCAGATAAAGAGTATTTCATATATGTTATATACCTCTAAAATTCAATACTGTACCTATGTATAGAATGTAATTTTCGACGAAGGGTGGTCAGTTGACCACTCTTAGGGCTATGTAGCTTCGCCTCTGATCCTTTATTGGAGAATATTTTTCACTTCTTTCAAGTTTGAATACTCTTGGAAAAATTCTTAATTTCGTCACTGGTCCTATATAGCTTAAGCTAAGGTATTTTCAGTTTTAGTCATTGTTGGCACTTTCTTCCGTTTCAATTCATGGGATAATATTTGAATATGCACAAAGTTTAAGATAGAAAATACTACTTTTAAAATTGTTGGTCTTATATTCTAATATTCATGTGATTATAAAACTTTTAAAAATTGTGATTTTCTGACGTTCCTTCGGAAAGAAGGATCTCACGGCAGCTTCTTTTACTCGCAATTGGATACTAAATCAGAAATAATGTACTAGTGAAATGTGGGATCAAGAGACGGATAAAGAATAATAGATTTATCAATCATTGCTTGACCTTTCCGCAAATATGACATGGAACGAACAAGAATATGCTTTTAAACTTTGCAAATTAGATAGATTAAACAAGATAAGCATTTAGTAGTGTGTGCAAAATTTTGTAGCATTTATTTAGTTAGTTACTTAGTTATTTGGTTAGTTAATTAGTTATTGCATCTTTGAGTGTGGAAGCTCTTTCAAAGACAAGTTTATCTTCTTCACACAATTGGGCAATTCCTATGGAAACACAGAGTACTGACATTAATACAGAAAGATTCTTCGAACAAATTTAATGGTAACACACTCGAATTTAATGGCTATTATAGTAGATACACCTGATGCATTAATGTTTCGAGTGCTGCTAAACGACCACAATAATGTGGCCCGACTGGAGCCACACGGGTGAAATTACATCAACAACCTCCTAATTATTTAGCCCTACAATTTTCCCTTTTGAACAAAATATTAAATATGGAGAGCTTCTTCCTATTCCTAAGTGTCATGATCCAAAACCTAACCCGCTATGTAAACCAATTAACAACTATCCAATTCAAATGAGATTTACTGAGGAAAATAATGAAAATATAACTATTTTTTATGCAAAGAATTCCTAAGGACTGGTAGTACAAATTATGAGCCACTAAGACTTAGATTTTTACAAAACTGAATTGAAATAATTACAACATCAGTTTGAAATGTAAATGAACAGAATTTGAATCTAATGTTACCATGGACAAGTGATAGCCATAACTAGAACGCAGGTACATCTTCAAATCCAGCTCCCGTCATACACAGCAACATCAACATCTGACATCTACACACAGTGTGCAGAAGTGTAGCATGAGAACTGACCCCATGTACTCAATAAGTAACAAACATAACCTTAGGTTGAAAGTAGTGACGAGCTGGGACAAGGGTCAGAGTCCAACTCTAATAACCAGCAACAATTCATAACAATATAATAACAATGGTACAAGAAATAACTCAGAGATATGATACTCAGCTCGTTCACAATTACAGAAAGTAGGCATGCTTTACAAATATAATAGTAAATTCCAAGTCTTTCACCGAAAACACCAAAAATATGAGAAAGTTTGAAAATTGTGATTTTTCCCAAAATTTTTCAACAACAGTTAAGAAGTCTCATTATCAGATGGCACGAGGAAAGTACATCTCTATGCCTACATGTCAATATGTACGTGAAATCATGAATGTCATCAAAACCGCGTAGCATGAGGAAATGCATCTCCATGCCTGTATGTCAAGTCCGCTTGTCAAATGCAATGCATCACAGTAATGAACTAATGTACCCATACTCTCAGAGTACTCAATCTCACTGTCTCGCACTCCGACTCATCATGCTCAATCCCTCAGCACACTCAATCACTAAGCACTGTACAGTGCCTGCTGCGGCGCGCAGCCCGATCCCATCAAATAGTAATAAAGCCTATAAGGCCTGTTGTGGCGTGCAACCCCATCCACATATAGTCGTAAGGCATATTGCGGCGTGCAATCCGATCCACATATAACCATAAGGCTTGTTGCATCGTGCAACCCGATTCACATATAAATCACTAATACCCGCTGCGGCGTGTAGCCTGATCCCATCAATATCACTCACAATCCAGCCCTCAGCCTCAGCTCAGTCATCAATCTCTCCAGTCTCTCGGGCTCACAAATCTCATGCCAATCAGCCCAAACAATGATAACATGACGTGACAACGATGATAACAGAGACTGAGATATGATATGCAAATGAATGAATATGACTGAGTATGTAATTACAATTTAAGCAAATAACTCAATAACAAAAATGACCTCAATGGGTCCCAACAGAATAAGTACATAGCCTAAACATAATTTCTAACATGGATCACAGCTCAATTATTCAAGCACGTAGGAATTTCATGGATAAAACAAGATAGAATACTACACGGTACCACATAATCATTCGAGTCATAATTCACACGGTGCATGCCCACACGCCCGTCACCTAGCATGTACGTCACCTCAACACCAAACACATAACACGTATATTCAGGGGTTCATACCGTCAGTACCAGGTTTAGAAGTGGTACTTACCTCGAACAAGCCAAATCCAACACCGAGCAAGCCAAACGATGCTCCAAAAATTCCATCCTACGCGTACCAACCTCCAAACGGCTCGAAACTAGCCAAAAGCAACTCGAATATATCAAATAATGCCAAAGGAAACAAACCCAATCGATAAAATTTGAACCTTTAATCAAAAGCCCAAAATCGACCAAAAAGTCAAACCCGGACCCGCACCTCGGAACCCGACAAAACTCATAAAATCCGACAACCCATTTAGTTACGAGTCCAACCATACTAGTTTCACTCAAATCCGACTCCAAATCGACATTAAAAACTCAAAAATTCATTCTATGAAACTTTAGGCAAAAACCCCCAATTTCTCTTTTGAAATCATCAACCAAATGCCAAAAAACGAGGATAGATTCATGAAATATATTCAAAAGTGAGTCAAGAATTCTTACCCCAATTCACATGGTGAAATTCCTCTCCAAGTCACCAAAACCGAGCTCCAAAATCCGAAAATGATGGAAAAGAACCAAGACTTCGAAAATATAGTTCTACCCAACATTTCTGCATATGCGGTCATACTGTCGCATCTGCGACCCCTGCTTCTGTGGTACAATTCTTTGCTTCTGCGAAAACAGCTTGGCCCAGTACCCCTTGCACCTGCGGTGACAAAACTCCACTTCTGCGAAGACCATCGCGCCTGTGCTCCAATTCATCACACCTGCGCATCTACACATGCGCCAAAATCCTCTGCTTCAGCGATCTTCCTCACCAGCCTCTTCTCGCTTCAGCGATGGAAAGCCCGCATCTGTGAAATCGCTTCAGCGACCAATATTCTGCAGATGCGGCTACACCAAAACCAGCAGACTCAGCAAATTGAATCATGCGACAAAATAAATCCGAATCTCGTCCGAAACTCATCTGAGCCCCTCGGGACCCCGTCCAAATATACCAAAAATCCAATAACATAACACGGACCTACTCGAGGCCTCAAATCACTCCTAACAACATCGTAACGATGAATCGCACCTCAAATCAAACTCAATGAACTTTTTTAACTTTCAACTTCCAAAACTTGCGCCGAAACATATCAAATCAACTCGGAATGAACTCAAATTTTGCACACAAGTCTCAAATGACATAGCGAAGATATTTCAATTTTTGGAACCACAATCCGAATCCGATATCCTCAAATTCAACTCTCGGTCAAACTTATGAACTTTCTAAACCTTCAAATTTTCAACTTTCGCTAATTAGTGTTGAAACCTTCTAAAAATATCCAAATGCAAATCCGGACATACGCCCAAGTCCAAAATCACCATCCGAACCTGACAGAACCATCAAAATGCCAATCGTAGGTCAAACATTAAAAAGTCAAACTTGGTCAACTCTTCCAACTTAAAGCTTCAATCATGAAATTCATTCTTCCAAATCGATTTCGAATAACCTGAAAACCAAAACCGACGATTCACACAAGTCATAATACATCATACGGAGCTGCTCATGCCCTCAAACAATCGAGCAAAGTGTAAATGCCCAAAACGACCGGTCGGTTTGTTACACCAAGCATTGAGCAGCGTGAAATCATCCATGTTTACATACAGAGAAAGGTGAAAAGTCTTTACATCATATTGTATTTTCATCGTACTTTATGTGTATAGAAAATTATTATATTTTAAAAAAAATACGATATACGATTTAGTAGGAGGAATAAAATTTGTATTCACCAGATTTAGTACTATCACTACTTCCTCCTTATCAAACCACGTCAAAGTGGACACGTCCTCCTTATTTAAAAATGGATTCAAACCAAGAAAATTTGGCGGTGCAATAAAATATGAATCTAAAGAACATAATAAAAATACAACCACCATGAATATGAACCAAGATAATAGGTTTGATCGAGTTAGGGACGAGTTGTACAGATCTTTAAGGATGACATAAGACGACAGTTTGTTGAATGAATACGAATGGTTCGATGTTGATTCTGACGGCAGTTTCAACAATGCTTTGTACTTAGATGATGAAGATGAAGAACCCGATGGAGAATATTATGGAGAAACTGACGATGATGAGGAGCAGTTTTTATGAAATGAGTTAGAGCTATATGATGTTGATAAGGAAATGGAGAACTATTTCACTAAAGATGATGTGGTTGTAGGTCCAATCTCCGGAATGCAAGATAAAGATTCTTTGTTTGCATTCAAAGAACATGCACGATTGAAAGGATTCTCCACCGTCAAAAGAAATTCCAACAATAAGGGTGGTGACATTGCTAGGTACATAACTTACTGTTGTGATAAGGCTAGGATTCGTAAAACTAAGTTTACCACCAAGAGTAACAATTGTAAAGCTAGGCTCATTGCTGTTTTGGATGATTCTAGTTGTTGGCGCTTCTCTAAGGTCATTCACAATCACAATCATGATTTGTTCCCTTCCATATTGAGCCTGATGGCTGGACATAAGTCCATTTGTGATTCTTTGAAGAGGGATCTTGTAGCTCACGATCGATCTGGCATTAGACCCTCCAAGAATATTATACTCGCTGAGGTTCAACGTGGTGGACCGCAAAATTTGGGTTGCACTCTAAAAGATTATAGAAATTTTAGTTTAAAGAGTAGGAATTTTGAAATGCAAGAAGGGGACGCACAATCATTGCTCAATTTTTTTCGTGAAATGCAGGTAAAGGATAGGGAGTTTTTCTATTTAATAGATGTTGATGATATTGGTAGGTTGCGGAATGTGGTATGGGTGCATTCACGCTATAAGGCGGCGTATGAGCAATTCCATGATGAGATATGCTTTGATAAGACATACCTTGTGAATTGATATAATATGCCATGTGCTACATTTGTTGGCATCAATCACCATAGACGGTCCATCTTACTGGGATGTGCTCCCATGTCTCATGAAGATACCGGTAATTACAAATTGGTTTTTAGAACTTGGCTTAAGGTCATGGGAAATGTTCATCCAGATTCTATCATAACTGACCAGTGTCCGAGCATTAAGCCAGCCATTGCTAAAGTGATGCCACATACAATACATAGGTATTGTATTTGGAATATATTTTCTAAGTTGCCTCTTTACTTAAGTGGTGTTCATCCGTTTAAAATTGCACGTGGAGAATTTAAATCCATGATCCTTGATAGCATTACTGTTGAAGTTTTTGAGAGAAAATGGATAGATTATATTGCAAAGTATAATTTGCATACAAAGAATTGATTCAACAAGCTTTACTTTCTTTTGAGTCAAATGAAAGTGCCATTCTGTGATGTTTGCTTACTACTAGAAGTATTTAATATTAGAAACGAGAACTTTTTCGGAATGTTCACTTGGTAATTGCCAATAAAAATATCCCCTTTGATTGAGGGTATATTTTTTATTTAAAAAGTGAAAAGGCTCTACTCATTAATAAATGATTGAGAATGTTAATGTTATTTTGGAAGTTCTCTTTGTAATTAGTGTTCTCCGAATGGCAATGAGGTACAAGAAATTCAAAAATGTTGAATCATTTTCTCCCAACATTTCAATTTGAATTTCTATATCTTCTTTTTAATTAGTAACAAGTATGATATCTATATACGTATTTGTTAAAAAAATATTATACATATGGGCATATGGTAGTCGCAAAAGTTCAACATAGTCAAATTACAACATTGAATTTTGAGGCATTCTCAAGTTGTAACGACCCGATCGGTCGTGTATTTGCACTTTACTCGGTAATTTGAAGGAATAAGTAGCTCCATATGATGTATTATGACTTATGTGAATCGTCGGTTTTGGTTTTCGGGTTATTCATAATCGATTTGGATGAATCAATTTCATTGTCAAAGCTTTAAGTTGGAATAGTTGACCAAGTTTGACTTTTGTGAATTTGACCCCGGAACGGAGTTTTGATAGTTCCCTTAGGTCCAGATGGTGATTTTGGACTCGAACATATGCCCGGATTTATTTTTGGATATTTCTAGAAGGTCTCGGTACTAATTGGCGAAAGTGAGAAATTTGAAGATTTAGAATGTTCACAAGTTTGACCGGGAGTTGACATTAATGATATCGCTCTTGGATTGTGATTCCAGGAATTAAAATAGCTTCGTTATGTCATTTGGGACTTATGCGCAAAATTTGAGTTTATTCCGAGTTGATTTGATATGTTTCGGCACGAGTTTTTGAAGTTAAAAGATTCAAATTTTATTATATTTGATTTGAGGTGCGATTCATCGTTTCGATATTGTTATGCGCGATTTGAGGCTTCGAGTAGGTCCGTGTTACGTTATGGGACTTGTTGGTATATTTAGACGGGATCCCGAGTGCTTCGGAGGAGTTTCGGACGAGGTTCGGATCGTTTAGATCATTTTTTACTATGCTGGTTTAGCAGGGACCCTAGTGTGACCGCACCTGCGGAGCCTTGGGCGCAGGTGCGGCGCTGCAGACGCGGTATTTGCAGCGTAGGAGCAAAAGTCTTGGTTTGGGAGCAGAGTCCGCATGTGCGAAGTAAGGGCGCTGAAGCGGGTTTGCAGGTGCAGACATTTTAAACGTAGGAGCGGAAATGGACTGTGGGCAAGAGGGTCACAAATACGGTGATTTAGCGTAGAAGCGCGACCGCGAAAGCGGTGGCTGCTGAGTTTGGGCCTGTTCGCAGGAGCGAAGACTGGGTCGTACATGCGACTTCGCAAAAGCGGCTAGGATTTCGCAAATGCAATGAGGACTGGGCAGAACAGTATTAAATCGAGGCTTTTGGTTCTTTTATAATATTTTGAGATTTGGGGCTCAAATTCAGGCGAGTTTTGAAGCGGTTTTCATCGCGTGTATTGGGATAAGGGTTCTACGCTCGGTTTTTATTATATTTCGTGATTCTATCTTCATTTTTGGTAATTGGATTATGAATTATAACGAGAAATTGGGGGTTTTAGCCTAAAGTTTCATAGAGTAAATTTTTGAGTTTTGAATATCGATTCGGAGTCGGATTTGAGTGAAACTAGTATGGTAGGACTCGAAATTGAATGGGTTGTCAGATTTTGTGAGTTTTGTCGGGTTCCGAGGTACGAGCCAGAGTTTGATTTTTTGATTGACTTTGGGCTTTTGAGTAGAGATTCGACCTCTATCAATTGGAATTGTTTCCTTAGACTTTATTTGATATATTTGATTTGCTTTTGGCTAGTTTCGAGCCGTTCGAAGGTCGGTATGCACGGGATGGCATCTTTGGAGGATCCCTTAGCTTGCTCGGTATTGGAGTTAGCTTGTTTGAGGAAGTAACAATTCTAAACTTGGAGCTGAGGGTATGAACCCTTATTATACGTGTTATTTGATTTGTTTGGAGGTGACGCACATGCTAGGTGGAGGGCATGTGGGTGTACACCGTAGAAATTGAGACTTTGTCGATTCTGTAGAGCTGTACAGTAAATTAACTTGTATTTTTCCATGTATTTTTCATATGTTAGAGAAACTGATATGTGACTCATGTTAGAAATCATGCTTAGGCAAATGCTAGTATTATTGGGATCCACTGAGGTCATTTCTGTTGTCGAATTATATGTTTTAATTGTAATTTCGTACTCAGTCATATACATTCATTGCATATCATATATCAGTCTCTATTGTTATTTATCGATTCATCATATCATCATTTTGGGCCAGTTTTATGACATTGTGAGCCCGAGAGACTGGAGATATTGATGACTGAGTGAGTCCGAGGGCCTGATTGTGAGGTTATTGATACTATGGCACGTGAGTTATCCGTGCAGGTCTAGATATTGATACTATAACACGTGAATTGTCCGTGCAGCACGCGAGTTGTCCGTGCGGATCCAGATATTGATACAATAGCACGTGAGTTGTCCGTGCAGCACATGAATTGTCCATGCGGATTATAGCGCTTGGGCTGAAGAAACCCCTCCGGAGTCTGTACACCCCCAGTAAGTGCAGTTGCTAGCAATTATTATGCTTGGGATAGATCTGCCCTGTACTGTACTAAGTACTGAGTGTGCTGAGTATTGAACATGATGAGTAAGAATATGAATCAGTGATATTGAGTGTTCTGAGAGAGTGTGAGTACATGAGTTCATCATTGAGATGCATTACATTTGACATGCGTACTTTAGATACAGGCATAGAGAAGCATTTCCTCATGCTACCCGGTTATTGTGACATTCATGATTTTACCTGTATATTGACATGTAGGCATAGAGATGCATTTTCCTCATGCTATCTGAAAAACGAAACATCTTGTTTATTTTTAAATGGTTTTTGAGAAAATCACAGTTTTCAAACTTATTCATATATTTTTGAGGTTTTCGGTGAAAGATCTGGGATCTACTGTTACACTTGAAAAGCATGCCTATTTTTTCGTAACTGTGAACCAGCTAAACTATTCCTTGTACCATCTTTATCATTTTGTTATGAACTGTTGCTGGTTATTTGAGTTGCACCCTGACCCTTGTCCCAACTCGTCACTACTTTCAACCTAAGGTTAGGTTTGTTACTTATTGAGTACATGGGGACGATTGTACTCATACTACACTTCTGCACCTATGTTGGATGCTGATGTTGTTGTGCGCGGGGAGAGCTGGATTTGAAGATGTACCTGCGTTATGGTCATAGTTGCCTCTTGATCTTGGTAGCTTTAGAATTTTAATCTGTTCCCTTATACTTCAAACAGATGATGTACTTTATTTCATACCAGCTTTGTAAATTCTAAATCTTAGAAGCTCATGATTTGTACTACCAGTCCTTGGGGAGTTATATATAAATTTAGTTATCTCATCTTTGATTCACATCAATGTTATTATATTATGTTATTTTGTTAATTGGCTTACCTAGCAGGTTGGGTTCAGTACCATCACGACGGTTTGGATTTTGGGTCGTGACAAGGTGGTATCAGAGCTCTAGGTTCATAGGTTCTACAAGTCATGACAAGTGCCTAGTAGAGTCTTGCGGATCGGTTTGATGACGTCCATATCTATCTTCAAGAGGCTACATGGCATTTAGGATAATTTCTCATCTTTCTTTCCCTATAGTGCGAAATTGATCCAGCTTGAAACATAACTCTTCGAATTCCCTCCACGCATTCGTGTGTGCATGTGAGCGCTCAATATCTGCTGTGCATCGCTGGCTTGTGATTCCATGGATAATGTGCGAGATGTGATTTTGGTGTGCTGACGATGGGCCAGTCTGGAGGACTTGAGGCTGGGGTTTGACTGTAGCTTGAGCACGGGGATTTTGGTTGTGTGAGTATTGCTTTTGGACATATATGTCAGGTAGTGCCTATATGAATGGAATTTGTGGCTCGATAAGCAGTGGAATGGCTATATGATGAGTATGATGTGACTGCGGGATGTGTTCAGATGGTTTGGATGTGACGGGAAGAGTTTGCTTGATATGTGAGAAGGACGATGGGTGCTTGATTGCTGTCTTGATATGACCTATAGTCTCGAGTTATGAGTGTGTTGAAATATTTTTCATGTTGTTTAATTGTGGAACGAAGTAGATTTTCATGTCTTGTTGTGAGCTCAGACTCAGGAAGGTTAAGTGATTGCGTAGTCGTTGTGGCTGTAAAAGGGTATCGAAAGATGCTACTTCGAGGCTAAGCAAACGGGTTATAACCTACGGGGTAATTTACGGATGTGTGATCCCTACAATATTTCGTGGAGAATTTCTTTTCTAACGGCGAGTTATATATGTTGAGATTTGAATTTGAATTGGTTGTGCAAGTTGACCTGACCGTCAAGAGAATGAAGGCGAGCTTAGCAGTATGATTTGAGGTACTATATGGTTTGTGTTGCATGAGCTTGTGAAGAATTTGGTTAAATCTCACTGCGGTAGTATGGCAGTAATAGAGTATGGGTATTGAGAATCATTGAACGTTTTATGCAATGGCTTTGAGCCAAGTGGGGGAGCCTGCTAATGACGATTTAATTTTATGGTTATGTGTTAAATACTAGTCTTGGGTCTGAGACATAATTATGGATCCGTTATGACTTACGGAGGTTGAGATCGAGGATGACTCGAGTAAGGAAATTCCTAGATACGGGTTATATTGCACTTTATGAGTATATGAAAATCTTGGGATGAGTAGTTATTTGTGAAGGATGTAGTGCACACGGAGTATGAATTTGATCGGTGGTGTTAAGGTAGGGTTACTTCTTTGAGTGCTATTATGCTAATGAGGCACGTGTCTTTTATTTGGGCGGTGCAATTTAGATTTGAGCAGAGTGGATGACTCTCGAGAAGGTTCTAATGGATTCAAGGTTTATGTGTAGCAATCGAGAAATTTTTTGGATTTGTACATGGCTAGGATCTGAGATTTATATTGGATGGTGTCAAGACTCGTGGTAATCTACGTCTATATGGATTCTACATTTCAGTATCAGGGAGGTGAAGGAAACCGTTTTAGGTTCACATAAGGTCTCTTTAGAGTGGGTGTCTTGATGGTGGTACTTCGAGGTGCTAAGAGGGAATACAATGGCTTATGGGCCTTCGGGCGGTGTAATTTTATTCTAGGATCTCGTGGGGCGAGTTTTGATTAAGGATCATGGTGTTCTGGCAAGGAGAAGTGTTACCTTGAGGGTAATTCGGAAGAAACTCTGAGGAATATGATAGTTTGGTAGTAGGTTGGATCAGCACGACTATGAATACGATCGGTCCCATGGGTACTTATGATGTGGTGAGTTTCTACAGGTGTTATGTGGCAATACTCTTAGGTTGGCGACCAGCTTGACTTGGTTGAGTTAGAGAGATTCAGTTCTAATGGCTTGATTATGTGCAAATGGATTTTGAAGAGTTCTTGATGGTTTCTACCACGGTTTGAGATGGATGTTTCCAACCGGCGTGAGGAGCATGTTCTGTATTGTGATTTTTCTCCTAGATGGGATCAAATGGAAGGTTTTTGACCGATTGAGTATGTATTCTGCTGGCGACTTAGAGTAAATTATGAGATTCTCGTACTTTTCAAACGATGGCATGATGGATGCGATGCATGTGTGGGAGTGAGATATGGACGATTTCAGGTGTTTAGATGAATCTTCTATTACTTGGTATTGCCTGAGAATAGTGCGCATTTCAGAAGGTACACTGAGTTTTTACTTACGGATGCTTCACTGGTATTGCGGTACTCGCCTGGTTGATCGACTACTGATATTCAGATTTTTCCATGTGGCACGGAATAATTATAGAAGTATTCCTCGTGGAATGATCGTGTATAAGAGATGTGTTAGACAATCGGGCGGTGGAGTTAGGATCAAGTATGGTGATTCGTGTGTTCTATGGATCTGGAGACTGGGAGTTCTCAGAAGCAGATTGGTTCATGGTTGTGGACTGTGTAAATGTGGCCAAAGTTAGCCAGATGATAGTATATGTTATGGTTAGGTCATTGTGGACTTTCGGAGGATTATTTATCTATTTGTGGATGACCAGAGTTGATTTGGGGCCCATTGTTAGGTATAATGAGGATGTGTATTCTACACCGGGTCGGATTGGCTGACTCCGTACTGTTATTATTAAGGGATGTTCCATTCGATTAGATACATGTTCAAATATGTTCTATGAGATACTCTTCTATGCTATTATGCACACCTGGTGTGGTTCTATTTGGGCCTTACAGCAGAATTTGAGCAAGATGGATATTAGCGTGTTGAATGGTTGATTGCGCCTTGGTTATGTTCTCTCCATACTGTGGTATATCGTGCTAGTTGCTTCTCCGTAGTTATGGTCATACACTTCATGTATTTGATGCCGAATTGCGTGTAGTTGTTGATTTTGAGTATGGTGGCTTGAGGTATTTCATATGGACCTTTGTTTGGACGGGTCACGCATTGTAGCTGGGTTATGTCGGGATATGATCCCTTGTGTTAGTTCGTGTGTCTTTGTTCTACTATGTAAGATGGGTTTGTAGCCTTGCGGTTGTGGTGGTATTTGTTGAACTTGGGGGATGATTCTCTTGTTTGAGTCATTCTTCCATGATTGAATACATTTTGGTTTTGCTTATTGGTTCACGGATTGCATGGGTTGTGGTTTTAGGTTGTATTGATGTGGCATGTCACTAGAGTGATTGTGTGATGAGATGAGGTCATCGGACCTAGAATGGGTGCTATCAGATTTGTTTGTGGTATATTTGGAAGGATAATGTCGTTGATCGGCTTAGAAATTGGCTATAGTTCTTGTAAAAGGAGAGTGAGCTCCATGACTTGTTGATCTTATAAGTGGTTATGAGGTTCTACGTGCTTCTTTCATCATTGGCAGTGTACGAAGGTTTTAGAACGAGGTTTGTTTGTCATGAGGTTTATTACCGGTACCAGGTTTGTTTTGAGCAGTTATGGTGAGCAGAAGTTATTGCTACAAGTACGAGAATTATGCAATATGTCATGTGATTACATCTTGGGTTATGGTTATGGCTTGATACAGCGTGTTCAAACTTACACAGTGCGTTGATGCGAGATTTAGATCTTATAGGAAGTTTCGGATGTTGGAATTGGATTTTATGGTTTACGGGCTAAGGTTGAAGTAATGATCTTCAACTATGTTATGTTGTCAGACCTATATGGAATAGGGTGACATGGGATCACCCCTGGGTATGTGCCAGGTAAGGTTGCACGGCGAGTTTGATGGCTTTGGAACGACTCTCAGCACGTTCGAGGATGAACGTGTGTTAACCGATCGATCGTTATGAGCATTTGCACTTCGCTCGGTAGTTTGAGGGCATGAGCAGCTCCTTATGATGTATTATGACTTGTGTGAATTGTCGGTTTTGGTTTTTGAGTTATTCAGAATCGATTTGGAAGAATGAATTTCATTGTCGAAGCTTTAAGTTGGAAGAGTTGACCAAATTTGACTTTTGTGAATTTGACCCCGGAACGGAGTTTTAATAGTTCTTTAGCTCCGAATGGTGATATTGGAGTAGATTGTATGCCCGGATTTGCATTTAGATAATTTTAGAAGGTCTCGGCACAAATTGGCGAAAGTGCGAAATTTGAAGGTTTGAAATGTTCATAAGTTTGACGGGGAATCGACTTTAATGATATCGAATTCGAATTCTAGTTCCGGGAATTGGAATAGCTTTGTTATATCATTTGGGACTTGTGCGTAAAATTTGAGTTCACTTCGAGTTGATTTGATATGTTTCGGCATGAGTTTTGGAAGTTGAATGATTCAAAGTTCATTATATTTGATTTGAGGTGCGATTCATTGTTTCGATGTTGTTATGCGTGATTTGAGGCCTCGAGTAGATCCGTGTTATGTTATGGGACTTGTTGGTATATTTGGACGGGTTCCCGAGTGGCTCAGAGGAGCTTTGGACGAGGTTCGGATCGTTTGGATCATTTTTGACTATGCTGGTTTGGCAGGGATCCGGTGTGGCTGCACCTGCGAAGGCTTGGGCGCAGGTGCGGCGCCGCAGACGCGGTATTTGTAGCGCAGGAGCGAAAGTCTTGGCCTGGGAGTAGAGTCCGCATGTGCAGAAGTTGGGGCACTGAAGCGGGTCTGCAGGTGTGGACATTTTGATCGCAGGAGCGGATATGGACTGTGGGCGAGCAGGTCGCAAATGCGGTGAATTTAGCGTAGAAGCCTGATCGCAGAAGCGGAGAAATGACCGCAGAAGCAGTGACTGCTGAGTTTGGGCCTAATCGCAGGAGCGAAGGCTGGGTCGTACATGCGACTCTGAAAAAGCGGCTGAGACACAAATGCGACGAGGACTAGGCAGAACAGTATTAAATCGAGGCTTTTGGTTCCTTTATTATATTTTGAGATTTGGGGCACGTACTGAGGCGCGTTTTGAAGCGATTTTCATTTCGTGGAATGGGGTAAGTGTTCTACACTTGGTTTTGATTATATTTCGTGATTCTATCTTCGTGTTTGGTAATTGGATTATGAATTATAAAGAGAAATTAGGGGTTTTAGCCTAAAGTTTCATAGAGTGAGTTTTGAGTTTTGAATATCGATTCGGAGTCGGATTTGAGTGAAACTAGTATGGTTGGACTCGAAATTGAATGGGTTGTCTGATTTTGTGAGTTTTGACAGGTTTCGAGGTGCAGGCCCGGGTTTGATTTTTTGGTTGATTTTGGATTTTTGAGTTAAGATTCGACCTTTATCAATTGGAATTGTTTCCTTAGTCTTTATTTGATGTATTTGAGTTGCTTTTGGCTAGTTTCGAGTCGTCCAGAGGTCGGTACGCGCGAGATGGCATCTTTGGAGCATCACTTGGCTTGCTCGACATTGGATTTAGCTTTTTCAAGGTAAGTAACACTTCTAAACTTGGAGCTGAGGGTATGAACCCCCATTATACGTGTTATGTGATTTGTTGGGAGGTGATGCACATGCTAGGTGGCAGGCGTGTGGACGTGCACCGTAGAAATTGAGACTCAGTCGATTTCGTAGAGCTGTACAGTCAATTAACTTGTATTTTTACATGTATTTTTCATGTGTTAGAGAAACTAAGCTATGACTCGTGTTAGAAATCATGCTTAGGCAAATGCTGGTATTACTGGGATCCACCGAGGTCATATCTGCAGTCGAATTATATGTTTAAATTGTAATTTCGTACTCAGTCTACATTCATTGCATATCATATATCAGTCTCTATTGTTATTTATCGATATATCATATCATCATTTTGGGCTAGTTTCATGGTATTGTGAGCCTGAGAGACTGTAGAGATTGATAACTCAGTGAGGCCGAAGGCCTGATTGTGAGGTTATTGATACTATGGTACGTGAGTTGCCCGTGCAACACGTGAGTTGTCTGTGAGGATCCAGATATTGATACTATAGCACGTGAGTTGTCCGTGCAGCATGTGAGTTGTCCGTGCAAATCCAAATATTGATACTATAGCACGTGAGCTGTACGTGCAGCACATGAATTGTCCGTGCGGATTATAGCGTTTGGGCTCAAGGAGCCCCTCCGGAGTCTGTACACCCCCAATGAGTGCAGTTGCTATCAGTTATTATGTTTGGGCTGGATCTGTCCGTACAATACAGAGTGACCGAGTGTACTGAGTATTGAGCATGATGAGTGAGAATATGAGTCAGTGATATTGAGTAGTCTGAGAGAGTGTGAGTACATGAGTTCCTCATTGAGATGCATTGCATTTGACATGCATACTTTAGATACAGGCATAGAGATGCATTTTCTCATGCTACCCGGTTTTGGTGGCATTCATGATTTCACCTGTATATTGACATGTAGGCTTAGAGATGTGTTTTCCTCATGCTATCTGAAAAACGAAACATCTTGTTTATTTTCGAAAGGTTTTTGGAAAAATCACAATTTTCAAATTTATTCATATATTTTTGAGGTTTTCAGAGAAAGATCTGGGATCTACTATTATACTTGAAAATTTTTCCGTAACTGTGAACCAACTGAATTATTTCTTGTACCATCTTTATCATTTTGTTATGAACTGTTGCTGGTTATTGGAGTTGGACCCTGACCCTTTTCCCAGCTCGCCACTACTTTCAACCTATGTTTAGGTATGTTACTTATTGAGTATATGGGGTCGATTGTACTCATACTACACTTCTACACCTTGCGTGCAGATGTTGGACGTTGATGTTGCTGTGCACGGCGGTAGCTGAATTTGCAGATGTACCTGCGTTTCGGTTATAGCTGTCTCTTGATCTTGGTAGCTTTAGAATTTTAATCTATTCTTGTATACTTTAAATAGATGATGTACTTTATTTCATACTAGCTTTGTAAACTCTAAATCTTAGAAGCTCATAATTTGTACTACCAGTCCTTGGAATTGTATAAATATTCAGTTATCTCATCTTTGATTTACATCAGTGTTATTATATTATGTTATTTTGTTAATTGACTTACTTAGCGGAATGGGATAGGTGCCATCACGACGAATTGAAATTTGAATTGTGACACAAGTGTTCAAAGGTGTATGAATGGAATAGAGATTTGTTTGAAACACACATGGTATACGAATAATTTGCTCCAATTAAATACATATTTTTGTTTTACTACTTCATTGTTCTCCTAGTCTAGTTCTTTATTTGGAGCGTTCACTTCCGTTTGCCAATTATAGTGTTCCCTTTGCTTGAGGCAATATAACTTCATATTACTTTCAACAGCAAAATTCTACTCATAAATGCTTTATTGAGAATGCTATTAATGCAAAATTCTTCATTATTACAATGAAAGCGATGGGCAATCTTCAATATTTTGAAAGGTTTGAAGGTTTGACGGAGCTAAACCTTATTCAAAATGAATCGATAAGAAATTATTTTTATCTCTAAACGCAAAGAAAATTGTTAATAGAGGATAATTTAAGATTTAAAATTTATAAAATATTTTTAAGTTAATATATAATAATAATTAAGTTTCTAATTATATGTTTATAAATATGTAGCGAATATCTTAACACACATGTCTACGAACAACCTTTTTCGATGCCAATGCGCGAGGCCTAAAATTGAACTGACTATGAATTGTATCAATGAGATATTTTGATATATTGATATAGTGGTAAGTGTGTAAGACGAATATGTGGCTTATTAAACGTATATAGCAGATTCGAACCTACGGACAAAAGTTTAATATTATGTGAAGAACGACAGGAGAGCATATTTATTAGGGTGAATGACACAATTACCTATAAAAATAAAATTATTTATTCTTGCTAACTCATTTACTTTTCTACCCATCAAATTAATTACATTTCTTACCCATAATACTTTCTGTGAATAATCTCCTACTTTTTCACTTTTTTTTTTTTTTATTTCTCTGCTTCTTTTCTTCTTTTCTTCTTTTCTCATTTTCTTCTTATTTTTTTTCTTTTTTCTTCTTTCTGTTCATTTATTTTTTCCCAAATTATTATTATTATTATTATTATTATTATTATTATTATTATTATTATTATTGTTGTTGTTGTTGTTGTTGTTGTTGTTGTTGTTGTTGTTGTTACCATAGTTTAATTTTTTACTCAATTTTGGCTCCTTATTTATTTATTTTACTTTTGTTTATTTTCTTTTTTTGTTGTCTTTTTCTAATTTTATTCGACTCCTTTTTTCTTTTATTTTATTTTTCTCTTCGTAATCTAATTTCATTGATTTTTTTGCTCTTTTTTATTATTCTTTTTTTTTATATAATAAGAAATGATAACTGATAAAGTAAATATTTGTTCACCCTTTTTAATATAACTGGTATACTATATATGTTGTCTTTTTTCTTAACTTTTAATTCAATTATTAAAAACTTATACTTTATAACTATTTTCTCTTCTCTTTTTGCTTTCATTTTTTTTTCTTTTTTAATTCTTATTTATCATCGTTTCAAATCATTTTTTTCATAATCTAATTCTGTACACATTTTTGGCACCTTTATTTTTGTTCTTTTATTTATTTATATTTTTTATACATTAATTATTACAAATAACTTACTTTAGCATATGGTATATCAAATATAATATATTAGTAGCAGTTAAAGTATATAATAGCAATATTCTATGATACTCACATTCTATACATCATATACTGACTGGATATATGATATCGAGAACTCTGTTAAAAAAATTAAAAAAGGACGCATAGAATCTTTTTAAATTAAAAAAATATCAAATTTAACTATACTGCTATATTATACCATATACACTAATAGTATACGGCTGCAATAAATTATACACTATGAAATTAAATATTATATACCAAAATGGTATATAGTATATTATTTTGGTATATAATACAAATTAGTCTTTTTCACTAGTTCAACTCATCAAAAATCTACTACAGAATTTTAACCATATTGACTCAAACTTTAGCCACAACTTTCAATCAAATATTTCAAACTAAATATTTTGGTTGAAGAAAAAAATTGATAAAACATGAGAATTTCATTGAAAATTTGAAAAAAATCTCAAAGAAAATTTGAAAAAATATAGAAAAGACCAAATTGTAATAGTATACTATTACATTTATCTAATATACCGCAACAGTATATAGTATATTATTGTAGAAAGCTATTGTATGTATACTAAATTATAATATAGTAGTAAATTATATAATATATCAGTAAGATAGTATATACCATATACAGATAGGGTATCATATTATTGTATATTATTGTAGAAATATTATTGTATGTATACTAAATTATAATGTAGTAGTAAATTATATAATATATCAGTAATATAGTATATATCATATACAGATAAGGTATCATATTATAGTATATTATTATAAAAATACTATTGTATGTATACTAAATTATCATATAGTAGTAAATTATACAATATATCAGTAAGATAGTATACATCATATACGGATAGGGTATCATAGAGGTCTGGTTCATTCCTTCTGTAACGACCCAGCCGGTCATTTTGAGAGTTGTAGCCTCGTTCCCTATTTACTGCTCATTTTATGCTTTACTATTGCTACATGACTTGTTCAGGTAGTTGATTCAGGTTCAGAGAGGTTTCGGAATGAATTGAGATACTTAATCTCAAGGTTGAAATCTTAAGATGAAATGGTTGACTGGATGTTGACTTATGTGTAAACAACTCCGAAATTGGAGTTTTGATGGTTCCATTAGCTCCGTTGGGTGATTTTAGACTTAGGAGCATGTCCGGATTGTGATTTGGAGGTCTATAGTTGAATTACGCTTAAAATGGAAAAAGTTGGAAATTTGGAAGTATGACCGAGAGTGGAATTTGTGGTTACCGGGCTCGGATTGGGGTTTGGGAGTTGGAGTAGGTCCGTGGTGTCATTTGTGACTTGTGTGTAAAATTTGAGGTCAATCGGACGTGATTTGATAGGTTTCGGCATCGTTTGTAGAATTTGGATTTCCTTAGTTCCATTAGGCTTGAATTGGGGTGTGATTCACGTTTTTGATGTTATTTGAAGTGATTTGAAGGCTTGACTAAGTTCGTATCGTGTTTTAGAACTTGTTGGTATGTTTGGTTGAGGTCCAGGGGGCATCGGGTGAGATTCGGATGGTTAACATCAATTTTGGACTTGGTGTTATAGCTGCAAATTTTTTGGTGCACTGATATGGTTTCCTTATACGTGATCGCGTGGGAAGGTCCGCGATCGCGAAGTTGTGGGATGTTGTGATTCGTAAACGCGTGGCTAAGGTTGCGTTCGCGTAAAGTATACGAGGCAAAAGCTGGGGTCAAATGTTTGTTCTTCGCGATCGCATGAAGAGGGCCGCGATCGTGTAGGTTTGAGGAAGCATTTGGTTCATATTTGTGTGGATGTCTCTGTGTTCACGTAAAGAAAATTAGAGGGGAAGGCTATTTTGTGCTTCGCGAACGCGGGAAGAAGGTCGCGTTCGTGATGAAGGGTAGCTGGGCAGCAGTGTTAATTTTAAAAAACAAGGGTTTGAGGTCATAACACAAAATTGATTTTGGGAGCTCGGTGGGAGGCGATTCTTGGAGAGATTTTCAAGTAGGTGATTGGGGTAAGTGATTCCTACCTAGTTTTGGTTAATTTTCATGGTTATGTCTTTGATTTCATCATTAAATTAGTGATTTGGGGTGAAAATTTAGGGGGAAATGGAGGAAAGTTTTTAGGCTGAATTTTGAGGTTTTAATCGAGATTTTGGTATCGGATTTGAGAAATTTTGGTATGGGTAGACTCGTGGTTGAATGAGTGTTCGCATTTTGTGACATTTATCCGATTTCGAGACGCGGGCCCGGGGGCCAACTTTTGAGTTGACTTTTTAACTTTTGATTAAGAGCTTAGTATTTTCTTATGGAGTTGATTCCTTTAGCTCGTGTTGATTGTATCGAATTGTTTGTGGCTAGATTTGAAGCATTCAGAGGCCGTTTCGCGATGCAAAGGTGTGTTGGAGTAGAGATTTCCATGGCTTGAGGTAAGTAATAGTTCTAAATTTGGTTCTGAGGGTATGAAACCTTGTATTATGTGTCTTGTAATTGATTTTGAGGTGACGCACATGCTAGGTGACGGGCGTGTGGGCATGCATCGTAGGAATTGTGACTTGGTCAATTCTATGGAATTGCATAGTTGAAAAATCTGTTGTTATCCGTATGTTCTCCATGTGTTATAGAAATTGAATTGCAAATCATGTTAGAAATCATGTTTAGACTATGTGTTGGCACTGTAGGGACCCACAAAGGCCGTGTACATGTTGAATTATCTGCTAAATTGTTGTTTTGTACTCAGTCATGGTTTTACTTGCATATTACATCTCAGTCTCTTTATTCTTTATTGATACATTATATCATTGTTGTTGGGGCTGATTATCATGATTACTGAGAGCCGAGAGACTGGAGAGCTTGATGACAGAGTGAGGCCGAGGGCCTGATGGTGAGGATATTTATGGGATTAGGATGCACGTCGCAACATATTTTATTGATTTATCCCATTATTGGATTATTATAGCGCTTGGGCTGAAGGAGCCCCTCCGGAGTCTGTACACAACCCCAGTGAGCGCAGGTATTTACTAAGTGCGAGTGTCGAGTGCCGAGCTCGAGTTCCGAGCGACTGAGAGAAATGAGAGTATATGAGGAACGATTGACTTTGAGGTTGGAGTGAACGGGAGGACTGAATGACTGTTGCTCTGAGATTTTACACTTGATTTCATTACTATTTCACTTCAGCTGGCATATATCACTGTTATGTAATTTCTGAGAGATATTATATCCTGTTTCAATTTAACTTGACATGAATTAACTGTTTTGGCCTTAATTGTCGAACTTGAAAGCATGCCTATCTTCCTATGTTGAAATTACTATAATTTTGCTATATCTATGAAGCTCGTCACTACTTTCAGTCCTTTATTTAGTCTTGTTACTTACTGAGTTGGTTGTACTCACGCTACACCCTGTACTTCATGTGCAGATCCAGGTGTTTTCGGACACGGTGGGTGCTGATTCTCTGCGCAGCTTGATCGTTTGAGGATTCTAAGGTAGCTGTCCGGCGTTTGCAGACCTTGTCTCTCTTTCCCTATCTGTCCGCTTTATGCATTTACTTTCAGACTATCATAGACATTATTTCCAGACTTGTGTTGTATAGATGCTCATGTACTCAGTGACACCCTGATGTAGGAAATTTTCGTATTGGGTTTTGACCTTCTATCCGGATTGTTTTTTGAGAGTTTGATGATTTAAACCTATGTTATTTTATTTTTCATTTAAAAGTGTTGGAAGTATTTTTTTTTGAAGTGTCGGCTTGCCTAGTACCTCGTGAGGCGCCATCACAACAAGCTATGTTTTGGGTCATGACAAGTTGGTATTAGAGCCTAGGTTACATAGGTCTCACGAGTCATGAGCGGGTTTAGTAGAGTCTTGCTGATCGGTACAGAGACGTTTGTACTTACCTTTGAGAGGTTGCCAAACCCTTAGGAAACTTCACATTCTTGTATTCTTGTCGTGCGGATTTGTTGATTCGTGGAACTAAACTTCTGTTATTCTATTCTCTCACAGATGGTGAGGACATGTGCTACCAGATAGGAAGGACAACCACCAGTACCACCGGCTAGGGCCGTGAGAGGCCGAGGTCGCGGTAGGGGCTGCGGTAGGGGCATCTAGAGCAGTACTTATAGATCCACCAGTTGCTCCAGCTCAGGAGCAGGTACCAGATATAGGTGAGCCAGTGGGGCCAGCTCAGGCACCAGCTGTGCCCATTGTGATCCCAAGCCTTCAGGAGGCTTTGGCTAAGATTTTGACTATGTGCACCAGCTTTGCTCAGGCAATCTCTGTTCCGGCGCCAGCAGCCACTTCTCAGGCTGGGGGAGGTACTCAAACTCCCGCCGCCTCTACTCCAGAGTAGGTGATGTAGGGACTTCAAACACCTGGGGTACTAATAGCCCAACCAGTTGTAGTTGCTCAGGCCCAGGTGGGTCCCGTTATGACTGATGATGAGAAGAGGAGACTAGAGAGATTTGAGCCGCTTCAGTCTCCATCATTTAGCGAGCCTGAGCCAGAGAATGCTTGGGGCTTCTTGGATAAATGCTAGCGGATTCTTTGCACATCGGGTATTCTGGAGACCAAAGGGGTCTCGTTCACTACCTTTCAGTTTACTAGGGCTGCCTTCAGATGGTGGGAGGCTTATGAGAAGCGCAGGCCAGACGGTGCAGCACCACTTTTATGGCAGGAGTTCTCCGTTCTCTTCTTGGAGAAGTTCGTGCCGCAGTCTCGCAGGGAGGAGCTGTGCAGACAATTTGAGCAGCTACATCAGGAGGGCATGTTTGTGACCCAGTACAAGATGAGGTTTTTGGAGTTGGCTTGTCACGCAGTTTGGTTGGTTCCCACTGATAGGGAGAGGATATTAGGAGGTTCATTGATGGCCTCACATATCAGCTACGGTTGCTTATAACTCGGAGAGGGTATCTAGTGCTACTTTCGATGAGGTGGTTGATATTGCTCGGCAGATAGAGATGGTCCTTAGTCAGGAGCGTGAGGATAGGGAGGCCAAGAGGCCTCGAGGTTTAGGTGGTTTCGGTGGTGTTCCTTCTAGGGGCAGTCCTACCACAGTAGGTGTCGTGCTTATAGGCCCGCTCAAATGGCTCAATCCAGTCCAACGAGGTGCATCATTCAGTGATGGTTCATGCAGTACTCGTCAGGGTCAGCCATCTCTTAGTGCCCTTCTGGCTTAGAGTTCGTCCCGTGCTCCATCGGTTCAGGGTTCATCTATGCCAGGTCCTTCTAGCAGTTATCCTGGTACTCGGGGCCCCCTTCAGTCCCCACCACCAGCATCGGGGAGTTTCTTCGAGTGCGAGGAGTTTGGGTATATGTGGAGGCGATTCCCTCATTGCCTGGGAGGTCCAGTGCAGCAGAGGAGTCAGGCTGCAACTTCCACACCAGTTACTTCACCACTCGCCCAGCCAGCTCGAGGTGGGGCCCAGGTAGCTAGAGGTCGCCCTAGAGGGAGAGGTCGATCAGGTGGCTGTGAGGCCCGATTCTATGCTATTCCTGCCAGGCCAGATGCTGTTGCTTTAGATGTAGTGACCACAAGTATTGTCTCAGTATGCCACAAGGATGCTTCTGTATTATTTGAACCTGGTTCCACTTATTCGTATGTATCATCGTATTTTGCTCATTATCCGGATATGCTCCGTGAGTCCTTAGTTTAATATGTTCATGTATCTACGCCAGTGGGTGATACTATTGTTTTGGAACGTGTATATCAGTCATGTGTAGTGATTATTGGGGGATTGGAGACTAGAGTTGATCTCTTATTGATTAGTATGGTTGATTTCAACGTGATCTTGGGTATGGATTGGTTGTCTCCGTGTCATGCTATTGTAGATTGTCACGCTAAGACAGTGACGTTGTCGATGCCGAGGTTACCAAGGATCGAGTGGAAAGATTCTCTAGACTATGTTTCCAGCAGAGTGATTTTATATTTGAAGGCCCAACGGATGGTTGGGAAGGTTTGTTTATATTATTTGGCCTTTTTGAGAGATGTTGGTGCTAATACCCCTACTATTGACTTTGTTCCGGTGGTGCGAAACTTTTCAGATGTGTTTCCTACAGACTTGCCGGGTATGCTGTCCGACAGGGATATTGACTTTAGTATTGACTTGGTGTTGGGCACTCAGCCCATTTCTATTCCACCGTATTGTATGACACTAGTTGAGTTGAAGGAATTGAAGGAGTAGCTTTAGGAACTTCTTGATAAGGGGTTTAGTAGACCCAGTGTGTCGCCTTGGGGTGCACAAGTTCTGTTTGTGAAGAAGAAAGATTGTACTATGCAGATGTGCATCGATTAAAGGAAGTTGAAGAAAGTTACAATCAATAACAAGTATCCTTTGCTGTGCATTGATGATCTATTTGACCAGTTTCAGGGAGCGAAGGTGTTCTCTAAGATCGATTTGAGGTCTGGGTATCACCAGTTGAAAATTCAGGACCCGGATATTCTAAAAACAGCATTCAAGACCCGTTATGGTAATTATGAGTTTTTTGTGATGTCTTTTGGGCTGACCAATGCCCCAACAACATTCATGCATCTGATGAACAGTGTATTTTAGTCTTGTCTCAACTCGTTTTTTATAGTATTCATTGATGATATCTTGGTGTACTCTCGTAGTCAGGAGGAGCATGCCCAACATTTGAGGGTTGTGTTGCAGCGGTTGAGGGATGAGAAGCTTTATGCCAAGTTCTCCAAGTTGTGAGTTTTGGCTTAGTTCAATGGTGTTCTTGGGGCATGTGCTATACAGTGAGGGGATTCAGGTGGATCCAAAGAAGATAGAGGCGGTTCAAAGTTGGCCCAAATCGTCCTTAGCTACGGAGGTTCGGAGCTTTCTCGGCTTGGGCGGTTCTTATCGTCACTTCGTGGAGGGTTTCTCATCTATTGCATCGCCTTTGGCCGAATTGACCCAAAAGGGTGCTACTTTCATGTGGTCGGATGAGTATGAAGAAATCTTTCAGAAGCTCAAGACTGCCTTGACCTCAGCTCCAGTTCTAGTTTTGCCTTCAACTTCAAGCTCTTATACAGTGTATTGTGATGCTTCCCAGATCGGTATTGGGTGTGTCTTGTTGCAGGAGGGTGGAGTGATTTCATATGCTTCGCGTCAATTGAAGCCTCATGAGAAGAACTACCCTATTCATGTTTTGGAGTTGGCTGCCATTGTTTATGCATTGAAGATTTTGGAGGCATTATCTCTACGGTGAGTCTTGTGAGGTATTTATGGATCATCAGAGCTCCAGCACTTGTTCAAACAAAAGGATCAAAATTTGAGGTAGCAGAGACGGTTGGAGCTACTAAAGGACTATGATATTACTATTCTTTATCATCCGGGGAAGGCCAATGTGGTGGCCGATGCCTTGAGTAGAAAGGCGGTGAGTATAGGCAGTCTTGCATTCATTCATGTTGGTGAGATACCTCTTGCAGTTGATGTTCAGGCATTGGCTAACCATTTGTGAGATTAGATGTTTCGGAATCTAGTCGGGTTCTAGCTTGTGTGGTTTATCGGTCTTCCTTATTTGATCGCATCAAAGAGCGCCAGTATGATGACCCCTATTTACTTGTCCTTAAGGACACAGTTCAGCACGGTGATGCCAAAGATGTTACTTGGGGGTGATGGGGTGTTGAGGATGCAGGTGGGTCGGATTTGTATGCCCAATGTAAATGGCAACGTGAGTTGATTCTTGAGGAGGCCCACAGTTCGGGGTATTCCATTCATCGGGTGCCGTGAAGATGTACCAGGACTTGAGGCAGCACTATTGGTGGAGAAGAAGGAAGAAGGACATAGTGGGGTTTGTAGCTCGGTGCCTTAACTGTCAGCAGGTAAAGTATGAGCATTGGAGACCGAGTGGATTGCTTCAGAGGCTAGAGATTCCAAAGTGGAAATGGGAGTGGATTACCATAGATTTTGTTGTTGGGCTCCCACAGACTTCGAGGAAGTTCGATGCTATTTGGGTGATTGTGGATCGGCTGACCAAGTCCGCGCACTTCATTCCCGTTGGGACTACTTATTCTTCAGAGCGGTTGGCTGAGATTTACATCCGCGATATCGTTCGCCTTTACGGTGTGCCAATGTCCATCATTTCAGATCGGGGCACGCAATTTACATCATAGTTTTGGAGAGCAGTACAGCGAGAGTTGGGCATCCAGGTTGAGTTGAGTATAGTATTTCACCCTCAGACGGACGGACAGTCTGAGCGCACTATTCAGATATTGGAAGACATGCTATGTGCTTGTGTCATTGATTTCGAGGGGTTCATGGGATCAGTTTATGCTGCTCCGGAGTTTGCCTACAACAACAGCTACTAGTCAAGCATTCAGATGGCTCCGTATGAGGCTTTGTATGGGAGACAATGTCGATCTCGGGTGGGTTGGTTTGAGTCGGGTGAGGCTAGGCTATTAGGTATTGACTTTGTTCAGGATGCTTTGGACAAGGTTAAATTGATTCAGGATCCTCTTGCCACGGCACAGTCTAGACAGAAGAGTTACGCTGATAGGAAGGTTCGTGATGTTGCTTTCATAGTTGGGGAGAAGGTACTACTCAAGGTTTCACCTATGAAGGGTGTTATGAGGTTCGGGAAGAAGGGCAAGTTGAGCCCTCCATTATATCGGGTAGTCTGAGGTACTTTAGAGGATCGAAGAGGTGGCTTACAAGCTTGCCTTGCCACCTAGTTTGTCAAGTGTGCATCCAGTGTTTTATGTTTCTATACCCCGAAAGTATGTCGGCGATCCGTCTCATGTGTTGGATTTCGGCACGGTTTAGTTGGATGGTGATTTGACTTATGATGTGGAGCCGGTGGCCATTTTGGATCGACAAGTTCAAAAGTTGTGGTCAAAGAACATAGCTTTAGTGAAGGTGCAGCGGAGAGGTCAGCCAGTTGAGGAGGCTACTTGGGAGACCGAGTGGGAGATGCAGAGCAGATATCCACACCTATTTGAGACTCCAGGTATGTTTCTAGACCCGTTCGAGGACGAACATTTGTCTAAGAGGGGGATGTAACGACCCGGCCGTAGTTTTGAGAGTTGTAGCCCTGTTCCCTATTTACTGCTCATTTTATGCTTTACTGTGGCTACATGACTTGTTGGGGTAGTTGGTTCGGTTCCAAAGAGGTTTCGGAATGAATTGAGACACTTAGTCTCAAGGTTGAAAGCTTAAGTTTAAATGGTTAACCGAATATTGACTTATGTGTAAATGACTTCTGAATGGAGTTTTGATGGTTCCGTTAGCTCCATTCGGTGATTTTAGAGTTAGGAGTGTGTCCGAATTGTGATTTGGAGGTCTATAGTTGAATTACGCTTGAAATAGCGAAAGTTAGAAATTTGAAAGTTTGATCGAAAGTGGACTTTGTGCTTACCGGGCTCGGATTTGGGTTCGGGGAGTTGGAGTAGGTCTGTGGTGTCATTTGTGACTTGTGTGTAAAATTTGAGGTCAATCGAACATAATTTGATAGGTTTAGACATCATTTGTAGAATTTGGATTTCCTTAGTTCCATTAGGCTTGAATTGGGGTGCGATTCATGTTTTTGATGTTGTTTGATGTGATTAGAAGGCCCGACTAAGTTCATATCGTATTTTAGGACTTATTGGTACGTTTGGTTGAGGTCCCAAGGGCCTCGTGTGAGTTTCGAATGGTTAACGGATCAATTTTGGACTTGGTGTTATAGCTGCAGATTTTCTGGTGCACTGATCTGGTTTCCTTATATGAGATCGCGTGGGAAGGTCCACGATCGCGTACGCTTAGCTGGGCAGTGGAGGACTTTATTCTAAGCGTATGCGAGAAGGAGGTTGCGATCGCGTAGTTGTGGGATGCTGTGATTCGCGAACGTGTGGCTAAGGTCGCGATCTCATAGGGTGTAGGTGGCAGAAGCTGGGGTCACGCGTTTGTTCTTCGACATCGCGTGAAGAGGGACGTGATTGTGTAGGTTTGAGGAACCATTTGGTCCGCGTTTTCATGGATGTCTCCGTGTTCTCATAAGGCAAATTAGAGGGGCGGACTGTTTTGTGCTTCGCCAACGCGGGAAGAAGATCGCGCTCGCGATGAAGGGTAGCTGGACAGCAGTGTTAAAATTCAAAAATGGGGGTTTGAGTTCATAACACAAGATTGATTTTGGGAGCTCGGTGGGAGGCGATTCTTGGAGAGATTTTCAAGTGGGTGATTGGGGTAAGTGATTCCTACCAAGTTTTGGTTAATTTTCATGTTTATGTCTTTGATTTCATCATTTTTTTAGCAAAATAGGAATTTTATTAATAGAAACATAATACAAAAATGGAGGGGGACATGAACCTTACGTCTAATAGAAGAGTAAATGTACACTTAGTTATCCTAATGTGATAACTAAATATACCTAAAATGTGGTAAGGTGTTAGACCTATGGTAATGTGGCGATTGTCTATTTTAAAGTGATAGACATTCGCATGTACAAAAACAGAGTGAGATTGTTTTAGGTCAGCTATACAAAAAGGTACATGTGTTCCTGCTTCTATTGTGTGATTTGGGAACGTGTTCCCTTGTATGTACATCTGGTATCCAAAAGTGGTTTCTGGAGTTATCAAAAGAGTGCCAAAAGAGTGCGAGCTATCTTCAATTTTGTTTTGACTTTGAAAAGAAAAGCCAAGTTGAAGATGACTGTTTGTTTTGAAGTGGTTGTTGCTGTTGGTTGTGTGCTGGATTGCTGCAGTAGACTTCTGTCTTCTCTTGTTTTTGTCTGATGATGATCTATTGTTGCTTCTTTATCTTGTAATGTCTGCTTGTTTAGAGTATTACTACTGTAAAGCTGAGTAGAGTCATGTTTCCAGTGTTGCAATGTGGTTAGAAGTGTCCATGATGATTGCTGAGGTTGCAAGAGATTGAGCACCAGAGGTACTAATACCACACCTTGCAACTGCAGCAATAATCTGTACTAATTCAACCTGCCTATAGAAAGATGGATTTCATTAGTGACATTATGGTTTGTGTTACTGCTGCTTTTGTTATTTGTTTGATTCTGATGAACTGCAGGGAGTTGTGTTGGTTGATTGTGTGATAGGTGTGTTTGTGGATCATGTGGTTGCTGCAAACTTGGTGGTTGCCAGTCTATATTGCTATGCCTGCTAAGTTGACTGTTGACTGAGTTCCAATGATTGATGGTGGCAGGGGATGTCCATCTTGCTGTCCTTATGCTGCTGCTGCTACTTAGTTGTGTGCTAGATGAGTTCCTGTGTTGTATGTTGGTAATGGAGATCCCTGATGAGTGTTGTAACTGCAACAGATTGAGCATTATAAATGCAAATACCACACATTGCAATTGCAGCACTGATGTGGATTACTGTACACTATCTGCAAATTTGAGAAAACTGTTGAAAGCAATGATGTTTTCCTCTGAATTGACTTTGGTGATTTTTATGCCTTTTGATTCTTTTCTGATGCTGTGTCTTAGTAAACTAAGGCTGTTGTTGTTAATCTTCTCATGTTGCTGGTGTTGACTTGGGAATTGTCTTGACTGCTGTACATTGGGATTAATCTTTTGATGTAGTTGTACAAGGTGGTTGTCCAATGCTTTTGCTGTGGTATTCTGATTCCAGGAGTGTATCATGATGGATGTAGCCTTGTGTTGCTGATGCTGCCCTTTGTAACTACTGTTTCTTTTTTTTTTTTCTGCTGCTGCTGTGTTGCTATTGAGGAGAGTATCTTGAGGGTCCATCCTAAAAGCCAGTGTAGTAGTGAGTTTGCTTCTTTAGCAATAGTCCGACCCCTAGGAAGTATCTGAGTGAGTAGAGAGATGAACTGCGGATGCTGTTTTAACAGATTGCTGTGTATTTGAAGGATTCTCTTCTGCAACTGTGTTCCTGCTGTGGTAATGCAGAGCCAGAGTTGAGTGCTAGTATTGAATTGCTCCCAGGAAGTTGTGAGCTGCAGCAAAATTTTGGAGAAGATGCTGTTGAAGCTGTGATCTATCTATTGTTTGTGTCTGTGCATTTGCTGATAAAGCTTAGGGTGATTGGAAACCAGTGTACTAGTTAAAGGAAGAATGAACAGAGTGTTTCTCCCTATTGGTTTTTCAATAGTAGATTAGATCCATTCAGTGATTTGTTTTCCATGTGGATGTTTGTCGATTGAACTCAGTGTGCTGATATTGACTCTCTGTTGATAACAGCTCAGATCTTAAAAATTTCCTGCAAAACAATATATCTTATTAGCATGAAACCAGTGCTCCATTTCCTCCTTCGTACAGTGGCATCCCAATGTGTCTTCAAACAACATAGCATGAATTCCTGCATCCTTATGGTCTTTACTAGGCTTTTTGTTGGTGTTTTGCTTTGCCCTCCATTGTACCTGTATCAGTAACAAAAAATTAGAAAATTGTTGAAGTAATTGTTTGATCTCAAGTTTACAGTAAAGATCCATTGTGGACTTCTTGAGATATATATTAAAAATCATGCAACCTTCTCTGTAGAATACTCTATTATACCACTTATCTCCTTTCTTCTTGGATGGTTTAATTTCCTCTGTTTCCTATCACCTTTATTCTCATATAAGGCATTGACTTTTATCACTATTAACCAGCCTTCTACTTTGTGTGTCCAGTTCACCAAAGCACTGACAATCAATAGGACTAAAATCCAGGGCATAGTTTGCAATATGGACTGCCAATTTGTTGCCTTCCCTGAATGTGTGTTCAATTTTTGCATTACATCTTGTCATCAATTCCTTTATTTCTGCAACAGTATCCTGTATGGACCAAGGAACTCTCCATTCTCCCTTTATGCTCTTCGTTAACATCATAGAGTCATTGTGGAGATCAATTAGGAGATGACCATTATGGACACAGAATCTCAAGGCTTCCACCATTGCCTGTGCCTCAGCTTCAGTGTTTGTGCTTTCTTTGATCTCCTTATTGTAGGCATGTATTACATCTCTCTCCTCCTTCCTCAGAACGAAGCCAATGGAGCTTTTACCTGGGTTGCCCCTGGAGTTGCCATCTGTGTTAACTTTAATCCTTCCTTGTTTGGGGAATTCCCAAAACACCTTAGTGCATTTCAAGGTGGGACTGTATTGTTCCATCATGCAGATGATGTCTAGCCATTTCTGATGGATGTTTTGAATTCCTGGTTTTCTGATTTTAATAAGCATTTGGAGAGTAGAAGTGATTTGGTAGATAACTCTATTGATTGTGACTGTGTCTACATATTTGTATCTATTTCTTCTTTTCCACAGTTCCCGCATGATCACTGAAGGTAAGGCTTGCATAACTGGTTTCAGTCTATGAATGACTGCTGCAGTCCAACATTTGACCACTGCTTGGTGCAGAGTGATGTCTTGTATATCAATTCCTACATTGCCAAGAAAGTATCTCCATACTTTATTTGCAGCATATGATGTGCAGAACAAGTGTTGTCTTGTCTCTTCCTGTGGTTCTGTACAACACCAACACTTAGAAGCCATTTGGAATCCCAGTTTTTTGAAGTAATCATCCAGTGGTAGTCTGTTTCTCCAGACTTTCCACATGAAAAAAGAGATTTTGAAAGGCAATCCTTGCACCTATATATTTCTATACGCATTTGCAGGATGCTTCCTCTTCCTCAGATATTCCCAGGCTGTCTTGGCAATGAATTCACCTATGGTTTCCAGCATCCATACAGGTTCATCTAGCACACCTGCAACATTTGGTGGTTTGATGTTGTTTATTATGTGTGTAACAAGGTCGTCTAGTAAGATCTCTTTGATCTTGTCTTCATTCCATAGCCCCTCTTCTATTACATCCTGTATATTTTGTACAGTCTCATCACATATGAAGTCAGGAGGGGTAACAAAGTATAAGGCTCCTAGTCTTGTCCAATTTTTGAACCAGAATAGTGAAGACCCCATTTTAGGTTGCCAGAGTATTTGATGTTCCATAATGCTTCTGCATTCAATCATTTTCTTCCGAATGTGTGACCCACCTCTCCAAGGAACAATTATTGGATTGAGTTTTTTGCAATACTTCTGGCTCATGAAAGCACTCCATAAGCTTGTTTTTGTTCTGAAGTTCCACCATAGTTTGCAGAACAAGGCTGCAGACATGTCATGTAAGGATCTGAAACCTGCACCCCCTTCCTCACATGGCAAGCATAAAGTATTCCATGATGCCCAGTGCCTTCTTGGATTTCCAACAAAATTGCCCCAGAAAAATTGTACAATAGGTTTGTGAAGTTTATTGATCACATTGGCAGGAGGATTTACTGCAGAGAGGAGATGAATTGAGACATGCTTTGCAGGACATGTGTGATAAGTACTGCGCTGCCCCCTGTGGATAATAGTTTTCCTTTCCAGTCTTGGAGTCTGTTCATCACTTTTTGTATAAGACTTTGGTAGTAGTCTATCTTCCTTCTCATGTAAAAGATTGGACATCCAAGATACATGAAAGGGAAATCTTGCTGTAGGATTCCTGTAATCCTTTGTACCTTGTTGATCGCATGTGTTGAGGTGGAGTGATGCATGTACACTGCAGATTTACTCTTGTTTATCAGCTGGCCAGAAGCATCTTCATATGCAGTCAGTACTTCCATTATTAACTAGAGTGATGTGGCATCTGATGAGGAGAAGATGATGGTATCATTTGCATATGCCAGGTGGTTGATCTTGGGACTCCATTTAGGCAAGCCAAATCCACATAAATGATAGTTGGAGTGAAGAGCATTGAGTGCTTTGGACATGGCTTCTCCTGCTATTATGAATATGGCAGGTGACAAAGGATCACCTTGTTTGACTCCTCTTATGGATTTGAAGAAGCCATGTGGTTCTCTATTGATCAGAACATAGTACCAGTTGTTGGCCACCGGTCCGTGTATTAAACCAATGAAACTTTCTTCAAATCCCATCTTCCTTAGTACCTTGGTTAGGAATATCCATGACAGTCTGTCATATGCTTTGGTCATGTCTAGTTTAATTATAACATTTGGACCTGCTTTGGTTCTGAGACGAATGTCTGTTATAATCTCTTGAGTTAAGAGCACATTTTCCACTATGCTTCTGCTTTTAACAAAGCCAGCCTGTTCCTCTGAAATCAGCTTTGGTAGAATGATCACCAGTCTGTCATGAATTACTCTGGAAAATATCTTGTTGATAAAGTTGCTGACGTTGATTGGTCTCAAATCTGAGAAGGTAAGTACTTCCTTCTTCTTGGGCAGCAGCACTAGATTTGTGTGTGTTATACACTTGGGAAGAGTATGTCCATTAAATACTGCCTTTACCATATCAACTATATCATCCTCGACTATATCCCAACATGACTGGTAGAAACATCCAGCGAAGCCATCTGGTCCTCCTGCACTTGCTGCATTCAATCCAAATACAGCATTTTTAACTTCCTCCCTTGTTGGTTGATGCATTAGCAGACAATTGTCTGCATTGTCTACCAGTGTAGGAATGTGGTTCAATATTTCAAATGTTGCAGGGGGGTTGTCTTCATGAAACTGTGTTTTGAAGAAGTTGATTGCTTCATTTGTTATTTCAGCATTATCTTCTAGCAATGTGCCCATGTTATTCTAAATTCTTCTAAGTTGTAGTCTCTTTATTCTGCTATTCACTGTGCATGAAAGAATTTTGTATTTTTATCTCCATCTTGGAACCAAGCCATTCCTGATTTCTGCTTCCAGAACTCTTCTTCTAGATTTAAGTACTTGATCAGCTCAGCACCTGTTGTAGTTTTATTCTATTTTGAGCAGTGGGATAGAGCTCAATTAGGCTTCATGTACTTTGACGACTTCCTCTAGACTTGTTATCTTTTGGAAGATATCTCCATATATTGTTCTGCTCCATATTGATAGTGCTTTCTTTACTTTCTTCAGCTTATGATTGAAGATTATGAAAGGATCCCCAATGAAGTCTACTTTCCAACTCTCTTTTACCACTGCTTTGAAGTTGTGGTGCTTTATCCAGAAATTTAGAAATCTGAAGGCCCTCTTTGTTTAGGTGGCATTTGTGTTGCAAGTCAGCAGCAATGGGCAATGATCTGAACCTATTTTTGGCAAGTGAGTGACCTCCAATTGTGGTAACCGTTGTTGAAATGAAAGGTTGGTTAAGCATCTGCCCAGTCTTTTGAAAATGCAGTCTTCTTCTGCTCTCCCGTTCCACTATGTGTATATGCTTCCTTTAAAGCTTAGTTCATAGAGGTTGCAGGTGTTGATGCAGTGTCTGAAATCTTCAATCTCCTTCAATGTTACTGGAAGTCCTCCAAATTTCTCTTCCTCATCCCATATGACATTAAAGTCACTTCCCACTAACCAAGGGAATGTTATGTTTCTGGCAAGGTTATGTAAGCTATCCCACAGTTCAATTCTTTCATTAGCATTACATTTTGCATATACGAAGGTGACAAAGAAAGCTATTTGTGAATCCACCTCTGTTAATTTCAGAGTTAACCACTGCTCCAGGTCACATATTATGTCTACTTCATGATCCTCATCCACAAAAACCCATATCTTGTTTGACACATTAGCAAAACATTGTGGAAGTCCAATCCTCATTCTGTATCTTTCCAATATCCTGGCTTTTTGCTTAGGCTCCATGATTCCAATAAATTGAAAGTGGTGTTGTCTGTACATATTGATAAGCCTTTCAAAGGCTTTCATTGGGTTGACTGATCTTATGTTCCAAATGATCCCATTCATGATTAGGATTGAGATTTGGATAAGATCCTTCTTGTTTGGACTTTATTGCCCCTACACTTTGAGTGTCCTTGTCCTGTTTCTTCCTGCTTTTTTAGTTGATTTCACTGCATCCAACAATTTTGGTGAAAGATCCGCTTGCCTTACTGCATTTATTAAGTTTTGAATGGTGGATTCCTCATCAAGATCCTTTCCTATTTCAGCAGTTTGCTCCCCTTCTTCAATTTCACTTCTAAGATTTATCAATTGTAATTTGAGACCTTCTTGATTCAATTCTTTGTTCATTGTATTGTGGATCAGCTAGCCTTTGTTTATGTTAAACTCATGAGAGCAGTCAGTTGTTCCAAATTTGATCTGGTGTTTGGCTTTGGCAGATGAAATGTTCTGTATCTCATTGAACTTTCTATTCTTGATCAAGCTATATGCTGATTGCTTGCTGTCTTTGTACTCTCCTGTATTTTATATATCCATTGTCCTTGGCTTAGAAGGTGTCAGTGTGTTGGGCAGCATTGCTTTCACTGTTTGAGTGTTTTCCATTGTGTCCTGCTGTTTTGGTTTACCTTTTACACTTTGCAGGTCATGCTCCAATTCTTCATCAGTTGGTTCCTCCTCACTACCTGTACCAGTTGGCACTTGTTCTTCCTCTGATTCTTCCTCTGCCTGTTCACTCCATAGCTTGCCTTCACTAAGTTGAATTCTTTGAGCCTCATCCACATCTTTGACTGCTACCAGAGAGTTACTTGGATGTGGGAGGGTGTCCTGACATGGTTGTTTATTTGTGGACTTGTTTCCAAATTGCTTGTTCACCCATTGGATTGTTGTTTCATTGTCTGTTGCAGCTACTACTATGTCTCCTCTTCCACTCCTTTCCATTTGCTTCATTGTAGACTATTGGTAGTTGCTGCTGCCTGGTGGTGAACTGATCTTTGCTGCCATTGAGGTGTGTGCATTCTTCTCTTCTTCTACTTCTCCAATTGTAAAAAACTGCTTGTGCTCATTGGCTTTGGTTTGTTCAATTTCCAGCACAACAAACTTGTTATTTGTCTGTAATTCCTGGGTTTCTGATATAGCTGGTATAATCTCTAGTTTCTCTTTGAGTTGATCTGCTACCTGTTTGTCTTTTTTCTATGCTCGATTAACCTCCTTCCATTGTAATCCAGTGTTGCCAACTACTTTACCACTTGATAGGATCAATAAAGGTGCTGCTTCTTTTCCTTTGTCTTTTGTTCTTGGATTCTCAGTAGAATTCTCCTTTATCAATTCTGGGTGCAGCTTCCAGCATTCTAGCATGTCGTGTCCTTGCAACTTACATTGCTTACAATATTTGGGAATAAAATCATATTGGATTTTAATCCACTCTGTTCTCACTGCACCAGTGGCCTCATTTTCAACATCCATTCTCGCTTTCTTTGGTAGTTTCGCCATAAGATCAACCAGAACTTTTACTCTAGCACAGCTAGGTCTCGTCTTGTTTATAGTTTTCATATCTAGATGTAGTGGTTTTCCAACAGCAGATGCAAGTGAGAATAAACATTCCTTCACAAAGAAGGTTGGTAACAAACTGGGAAATGAAATCCACGCCATCGCCTTTGACGTTTCTTCTCTTTCCTTGAACTTAGAGTCATAGATTAATGTTCTCATCTGATATTCGTACCCATCTCTTGCTTTCAGATAATACACCGCTTTAGAAGTGAAAGTGAGAAAATCTTGCCACAATGTCAGACGAATTAGCACATGCCTATCTCTTAGTAGTCCAATGCTGCAGTCGCCCTTTATCCCACACTGCCTAGGGATTAGTCGACGAAGTTCCTGGATGTCTGGCCAACCATATGAAAACTTGCCAATAACTGCACATTGTAGGCCTTCAATTTGATTCATTCATTCAACCTCCGTTTCTGTAAATTTGACAAAAGATTGTCCTTGTAGGAAAGTAGCTTTCTTGAAGGGAATGGGTTCGATTGTCGCTGTCAATTTAGGGTTTGTTGTCGAGTTCGAATTCAGAGTTGATGGTTTGAGGATTTGGCTATAGTCGAGTGGCTTTGGGTAGGTGGGAAGTGCAGCGGGAGGTTCGGAGGTGGAGGGGAAGGGGTCGCCAGCCGGCATCTCCATCACCGCTCTTGAAGCTTTCTCTCTCTAGTTTCTCTCTCTATCACCTCCCTCGTGCTCTCTGCTTCCTACTCTTTTGATTTCATCAATAAAATGGTGATTGGGGTGGAAAATTGGAAAAAAAATGAAGGAAAGTTCTTAGGCCAAATTTTGAGGTTTTGATTGAGATTTTGGTATCGGATTTAAGTAATTTTGGTATGGGTGGACTCGTGGTTGAATGGGTGTTCGAATTTTGACTTTTACCCAATTCCGAGATGCGGGACTGGGGGCAGACTTTTGAGTTAACTTTTTGACTTTTGATTAAGAGCTTAGTACTTTCTTATGAAATTGATTCCTTTAGCTCATGTTGATTGTATCGAAATATTTGTGGCTAGATTCGAGGCATTCAGAGGTCGTTTCGCGAGGCAAAGGTGTATTGGAGTAGATATTTGCACGGCTTGAGGTGAGTAACAGTTCTAAATTTGGTTCTGAGGGTATGAAACCATGTATTATGTGTCATGTGATTGGTTTTGAGGTGACACGCATACTAGGTGACGGGCGTGTGGGCGTGCGCGGTAGGAATTTTGACTTGGTCAATTCCATGGAACTGCATAGCTGAAAAATCTGTTGTTATCCGTATGTTCTCCATGTGTTACAGAAATTGAACTGCAAGTTATGTTAGAAATCATGTTTAGACTATGTGTTGGCACGGTAGGGACAGACAGAGGTCGTGTACATGTTGAATTATCTACTAAATTGTTGTTTTGTACTCAATCATAGTTTTACTTGCATATTAAATCTCAGTCTCTATTGTTCTTTATTGATACATTATATCATTGCTGTTTGGGCTGATTATCATGATTACTGAGAGCCGAGAGACTGGAGAGCTTGATGACTGAGTGAGACCGAGGGCCTGTTGGTGAGGATATTTATGGGATCAGGCTGCACGCCACAGCATGTTTTATCGATTTATGCCATGATTGGCTTGTTATAGCACTTGGGCTGAAGGAGCCCCTCCGGAGTCTGTACATACCCCCAGTGAGCGTAGGTACTTACTAAGTGTGAGTGCCGAGCGCCGAGCGCGAGTGCCGAGCGACTAAGAGAAATGAGAGGATATGAGGAACGAGTGACTGTGAGGTTGGAGTGAACAGGAGGATTGACTGACTGTTGCTCTGAGATTTTACACTTGATTTCATTATTGTTTCACTTCAGCTGGCATATATCACTGTCATGTAATTTCTGAGAGATATTATATCTTGTTTCACTTGAACTTGACATGAATTAACTGTTTTGGCCTTGTCGAACTTGAAAGCATGCCTATCTTCCTATGTTAAAATTACAATAATTTAGATATATCTGTGAAGCTCGTTACTACTTTCAATCCATTATTTAGTCATTTTACTTATTGAGTTGGTTGTACTCACGCTACACCCTGCATTTCGTGTGCAGATCCAGATGTTTCCGGGCACGGTGGGTGCTGATTCTCTGCGCATTGGCGTTCGCATACCTTGTCTCTCATTCCCTATCTGTCCGCTTTATGTATTTAGTTTCGGACTATCATAGACAGTATTTCCAGACTTGTATTGTACAGACGCTCATGTACTCAGTGACACCCCAATGTTGGAAATTTTCGTATTGTGTCGGCTTGCCTAGTACCTTGTTAGGCGTCATCATGACAGGCTAAGTTTTGGATCGTGACATCTTCCAAGCAAAATACTCAGCCCTCTATGATATCTATATAGATATCATATACTGATAGGGTATCATAGAGGGCAAATTCATTTCTCCCAAAAATACTCACCAGTCCTCTATGATAACCATATGGTATATATCATATACTAATAGAGTATCATAGAAGTCTGGTTCATTTCTTCCAAGAAAATACTCAATCCTCTATGATACCAATTTGGTATTATCATATACCAATAGGGTATCGTAGAGGGCAGATTCAGTCCTCCCAAAAAAACTCATCAGTCCTCTCTACCAATATGTTATATATCATATACTAATAGGATATCATAGAGGGTAGATTCGTTCCTCCCAAAAAGACTCATCACTCCTTTATGATACCCACATGGTATATATAATATACTGACAAAGTATCATAGACGGCTGGTTCATTCCTTAAAAGAAAAATACTCATCAATACGCCATAATACTCATACGATATACATCATGTACTGATAGATTATCATAGAGGACTGATTTATTTCTTTAAAAAAAGAGCTCAGTCCTCTATGATACCAAACTGGTATATATCATCTACTGATATGGTACCATAGAGGACTGATTTATTCCTTCAAAAATACTCATTAGTCCTTTATGATACCCACATGATATATATCACATATTGTCAGGGTAGACTAGTACATTCCTTTAAAAAAAATTTAGCCTTAATGTAATATTTTAATGTTTATAATATTTTTAGCGAATTTTGCTTGTGAAAAAAAATTCAAAAAAGTAAATTCATATTTTAGATATAAATTTTTTTTACTTACAAAAGAAAAGGAAAATTTATAAAAATATATTTTCTATTAATTTAAGTTTTAATAAATAATCTAGTGATTTTAATATTTTTCCTTAATTACTTATTGTTGTAGTCTAATAATTTGTTTTTATATTTTTATTAGTCTAAAAAAAGTAAGCTACTATGTGTAGTCTAAGAATACAATTAAATGTGAATGAAAATGTTTCAAATTTGAAAATGTAGACAACAATTGGATAAAAATTAGGATATTTTTTTTTTGAAATTATGGTATGCACAACTGGGAGTCAGGGTGTACATAGACCGGGTTGGTTCGATTTTTACTAAAATCAAACCAAATTGTGTACATCGTTTTGGATTGGTTCGGTTTGTTAGATTTTTCGAATTTTTTTGTTACATGAATAATATGTCAATCTTACTTTGTTTAATCTTTTATACGTAAATATATATTTAATAAAAATTGAAATAATTGACAAACATATGATCTATTAAAATATTATTATGAGAGAATTTTCTTAGTAACACATGATAGTTATTTTCTTAGTTGTCTGACAATAAATTTTTATTGATGTACACTTTCAAAGTTAAACCGAATTTAATATTAAACATAAAATCAATATGATACCTAAATAATGATATGTTCTATTTAATTTTTAATTATCGAGATATCACTTTAAATTCGAAAAAAATATAAGAATATAATAAATATGGAAAACAAAGAGATTGAGTGATAAGAAAGTTATTGTACAACACATTATTTAAAGTTAATTAAAATGGAGCACTTCGTATTCTATTAAATATTGCATCCCGTAAAAAGATCTCAAATATTTCTAGATATTTGATTTCCTAGATAGGACTTGTAATTAATTTCCAAATAGGCAAATCCGGATAAATATTTTGGGAGTGATAGGCCTTTAATGTTATTTCCTCTATTATTATTAGGATTCATCAATTTAGGATAGACAAAAAAACACGGGTGGCGCAGTTTTGAGAAAGTTCAGTCAATCTCATCCACTTTGCATTATCACTTATTATAAATGAATCATGTAAAATACAAGAGATGTGGTTAATAATTCGTTTTTTTTTTTTTTTTTCTCTTCTAGTCAATAAATTCAATAGAGTAAATTTTAATTTCCGAAATACTTATAATCTCACGTGTTATCACTATAATTTGACAATTGATTTTAACCAATAACCATGATTACTGACAAAAATCCATAAATGTGCAAAAACCTGAATTATGGTTTTCACTGTGTTACCTCGTCCGCAGGTGGGCATATAAAGATTACATCAAAGCTAATGAAGCAGTCATGATTTCATTATATTAAAGGTGGACCACCTTTACTCATATTTACCTCCAACACCTCTATCTTCTGCTAATAAGTACCATAGGTTATTATATTCCTTTACTAGTGATATGATTACTACCGATGTTTTTCAAAGCAATAAATTAATTATCACTGATGTCCCCATAATATCCTTTTTGCATGTGAAACTAGTCATGGTTCTACGCTTTTGCAATCATGTTTTCTGCCGTTAATTAGAATGTCTCTCAACACACCATTATTTGTCTATTTTTCTTGCATATTATACTCTGTTTTACTCGTTAATTTATATTTCTGAGCAATTATTTTATAACTCTCTCAAAGTCATCAAGACATCTGATTAATCTAGAACGTAACGGTACATTTTTATAATGTGAACTAACGGTTATACCAATTAATTATTCATCAATTTCGTAATAACGTGCATTAAGATTATTGCCCCAAAAAAAAAGGTAGCTTAGTATACTAAGCTGATGTGATGTGCTGCTACATGCAGTGTAGTTCAAGAAAAAGCTAGAACACCTTGGAATTATTACTTGTATGCAGTTTTATCTTCTAATTTACGAGATATTATTCTTATGACTTAAACATATAATCTCCTTCAAAATCTGGTGAACATCGTAGATAATGTGCTTCCCTGGATACATCAGCTATTAGACAACCGGACAATTTTATCAAACAAGTTGTTCCATGCCACATGATATTGGAAATCTGGTTACAGAATAAATTTAAGAAGAATATATTTTAGTGAAAAAAAATTAATATCACCATATGATGTTAATTATCAGATACATGTGGAGAACTAAAGATTTAAATAAGCTAATAAAGATACTACAACAATAACAATAACAATAATTCATTCACAAGCGAGTTAAAATCGTTAATATGAATTATCAATGATCATGTCGCTCTTCTTATGCATAACTTGTGCTTAGGTGTGCAATGTGTTTTGTATTGCAAGAATTCATCGTAATTTAATTGGTTTTTATATTGATCGTCTACTTATCGCAACTCTACTGCTTTATTTTTCTTGAACAATAATTAAAATATGTTATCAAGACTCTCTGGGAACCACATGCTCCAATTTCTGATCCACCTTCTTATCAAATCTTCTAAAATTAACAGCTTACCTTCTGTTCTCTTTTAATTAGACCTTACAAAAGAGTACAATTTTATTCCTTCCTACTTTTTTTCTTTTTTTATTATCTGAAAACATAGGTCTATAGGATATTAAAAGTAAATCGTAGATTCTTTACTAAGCTAGGTCAAAAGTGAGTTCTACTGACCTGTTTTGACCTACAATTAAATGATGATAACAATAATGACATCAATAATAATATTAAATTGGAGAAGCAACTATTGAAGAGAGTCATGATTATAACTTATGGGTATTGAATTTTCAATCGAACCTATAACTTATTTTAGTTAAGTATTAGGTTTGCAATTAAATATCTATATATATTTAATTAATTTTTTAATATAAATATACGTCCTAGATAAAAGTTACACTATTCGTCCAAACTCATGCTCATGACTCTAGTTCCGCCCTGCAGCGACGAATCTTATAACCCAAAATGAAAATATGGAAAACAGAGAACGAAGCGAAAAATAAGGTTAAATTGGGATTAAAAGGTCATAATTATATGTTGTGTAGAACGTATCAGCATATTTTAGGCTAACCTAATTCCAGTTCTCGGTATATAATATTTCAAATAGGGAAAAAGCTCAATAGAACGATATTATTCCAAAAAGACCTCATTTTCTTGTTTGTGGAATATTAGAAGCCGAACTCTTTCCCATCAAAGCAGACTTTGTGAACCTAAAAGGAGGGCCCATTACGGAGTTCATTTCAGCATCTTTTTCTGACCATTGAAGCTTAGCTATTTTTAAAGTTGACTCCTTCAATAATAAAATAAAATTCAATAAGGAAAATGAAGAAGTTGGACAGAGAGAAATTGGAAAAATGAGTATGTGTTGGGTTTAAACAAACAACCTGTTGTGAAAACCAAGTGCACATGCAGTTTCTTCTTTTGAGTCAAATGCAAATGCCATTCGGTGATGTTCACTTACTAGTAAAACTGGACTATGCTACTGCTTTAGTTGTATTTTATTCCATATATAGGAGGATATCATTTATGTGCTGGATCGCTTCGACTTGCTACAGGGAGGATTACTAAGGAGGAAATTTTGTCAAATAATGAGCTAGTTAGTAAACTCTAAATCACGACCTCACCTGCTAACCCTTCTACAACGCCCATTTGATTGATTATAATTTCAAGAAAGAGTTTGTTGCATTATTTGATAGCGGAGCAGATTTGAATTTTATAAAAGAAGGAATAATACCTTCTAGATATTTTTATAAAACCACTCATGGATTAAAGAATGCTAGTGGTCAGCATATGGGTATTACTTACAAATTACCTAAAGCTTTTATTTGTAAAAATAATATTTGTATTCCTGAAAATTTTATTTTAATAAAAGATATTTATCAGGAAATAATATTAGGTGTGCCATTTTTTCATAAAATTATGCCTTTTACTAACTGGGATGCTAATAGCTTTACAGGTACATACAATGGAAAATCGATTACTTTTGAGTTTATAACTCAACCAATTCAAAGATTTTTGAATAAAATTATTTTTAATAACATTACTGCAACAAATAAGCAGATTTATTTTCTCCAAAATAAAATATGCAGTCTCACTATTGAGCAGGATTTAAAAGCTCCAAAATTAATAGAAAAAATTGATTTGTTAAAAAATCAGTTTTCTTTACAAATTTGCGGAAACCATCCAAATCAATTTTGGAACAGGAACCGTCATATAGTAAGTCTTCCTTATGAAGAAAGCTTTTCAGAGGGTAATATCCAACTAAAGCTAGGCCGTGCTAAATGAATTCCGAATATTTGGAATTATGCAAAAAGAAAATTGATTCTCTAATAGAGAAAGATTTAATAAAACCTTCAAAGTCCAAATGGTCTTGTACTGCTTTCTATATTAATAAACATGCAGAACAGGAACGTGGAGTTCCTAGACTTGTTACAAACTATAAGCCCCTTAATAAGGCGCTAAAATGGAATAGATATCCCATCCCTAATAGATTATAAGCTTATAGCTTATAATCTGTTCAAGGGAGAAGTAGGCACACAAGGTGGGCGTTGTAGAAGGGTTAGCAGGTGAGGTCGTGGTTTAGAGTTTACTAACTAGTTCATAATTTGACAGGGTTTTCACCTTAGTAATCCTCCCTGTAGCAAATCGAAGCGATCCGACACACAAATGGTATCAGAGCCAAGGTAGTGAAGAATAGGGATAGAAACTAAGTTTAACACCTTTTTACTAATGAATATCATTAGAAAGCAAACTACTGTTAAAAACAGTATGAACGAAGAATATAATATGCCTGAACAATTATACCTTCTTAATAAATGGACAATTCTTAAAATCCAACCTAAGATTATATACCAACTAGGTACCTTTGAGTAGTTAAAACAAGTATCCCTAATTGGGACAACACAAACCAGTTTGGCTTATGGCCCTGTATATTTTAACGCTTATCCTAATTTGCAAATTTCGTTGAGTGATGAAAACTCTTTGAATACTCTAATATTGAGTATCAAACTTCATGGATACGATTATATGCCAGGAACAGAAGTAATATGTATTTGTTACAGGATTTATTATAAGCCTTTATATACTTTGAATCCTATGTGCAAAATCATGGATTTCAAAAATGAAACTATCTTAATAGAAACTAATTTCGGCAAATCTAAAGTTATTACCAGAAGACCTATTAAGTGGGATGAAATAAACTTTCCCAAAGAATGGGTCCTTGAGGAAGCAATAGCTCCTCGAAATAATGTTAACAGTGAAATCACAGAAGTTGAACAAGCTTCTGATGGAACTGTTAAGATCAGGTTCAATGAACTGGATCAAATTGATAATATCAATTATTCATCTAGATTAACTAGATCCAACTCCTCATACATCTCTCCTATTGATTATAAGGTAGATTTTCCTTCAAGGGCATCTACATCACATATTAAAGAAAATGATAGAATTGATGTTATAAAAATTAGCACAGAAAATATTGCTAGTGCTATACCAGACCCAACTGAATCCGATAGAGACCAAATAGATTTTAGCCCGGGATCACCGGCAAGAAAATTAATTTCTGCAGAATTTAAAAAACCCAGATGGAAACTTTTTAGAAACTGGTTTTTTGATAACTTCAATGAAAAACTAATAAAGTTTTTCCAAGATGATTTTTATAATGACATTAGTAGACATAACAAGATTATAGCTTTTGTACCGTGGTTTATGTCTAAATATGTTAGTGGTTATATTTCCATGCTAGAAAAAGATTATAAGCTCAGTAGTGGGGAAGTTACTAAATCTGTTTTCCCACCCCAAACATCTTTCCAAATGGGAGAAAAAGATAAGATTATATATTATACTGCCTTTTCTAAATTGTTTGATGATAATACTGGTACTATTACTGCTAGAAATTTAAATACGATGTTGACTCAGAATAGTTATACAAACATCTATGTTAGTATTCTGGGTGAACAGGTAGCTTCTATCAGTGATAGATTGGACAAGCTTATAGCAGAAGTCCAAAAAATTAGCAACAAGGATACTATAAAAGGTAAGTAGCAAATAGAGACTGCGAGTATCCAACCCCCTCCAGAAGTTAAAGACTTTAAATTAAAAAGTCTCGATGACTTGGAGAAATTACTTAATAAGAAATTTGAAGGATTTAGAATTAGTCCTTTAAATTTAGAGAATTTATCTAGCGAAGAAAGAAAGGAAAAACTTTCTGATGAGATTAATAAAATCTCAGAGAAGTTTGCTAGGAAGCCAGTACAAAGGATGTACTATTATCATAGACCTATCCATCAGGATGTTTTACTAGAAGAACCTAAGCCCAATTACTTCTCACAGAGTTATAATGGTAAGGAAATCTATGAATAGAACATAGATGGTTTCACAGATACACAGATTTATATTCAGGTACATATAATGCTTATGTATAGTACTATCTGTAAGGTAAATAATAATTCTGAAAAAGCTATAGCTAATATGATTATAGCTGGGTTTACTGGCCAAATGAAAGGCTGGTGGGATAATTATTTGACTAATAGTCAAAGAGCAGATGTCTTAGGAGCTGTTAAGATAGAAAATGGTCATAATGTTCAGAACATAGTCTATTCTTTAGTTCTCAATATTATAGAACATTTCTCAGGAAGATGGTCAGATAATAGTGAGACCATTAGTACTATGCTTCAAAATCTTAGGTGTCATACACTTACAGAGTTTAGATGGTATAAGGATGTATTTCTATCCAAAGTTATGAAATTACCTGAGTGTAATAGTATTCACTAGAAGTCTAAATTTTATAGATGGGCTTCACACTTTATTTGCTGAAAAAATTAGAAAAACCCTTAGAGGTACTGCTATGAGTATAGATTATAATAGTTATACTTATGGTAAGTTAATTAGTGTATACACTCAGGAAGGTTTAGCTCTTTGTAATGAGATTAAACTAAACCAAGAAATTAAAAGACACCGTCCAAATAAAAGACAGTAATTAGGAGAATTCTGTGAGCAATTTGCCATAGATATCCCCAAAATTAAGAAATCTTATAGGAAGAAGAAAGACCAGAAAGAGCCTTATAGGTATAAGAGAAATACGTGGAGAAATCCTGAAAAAAGAAGAGAAAAGACCGAGAAGAGAAGGTCTAGTTATAAGAAGAAAAACGATTTTATTAAGTCTATTAAGCCAGATGCCTGTTATAAATGTGGTAAAGTAGGGCATTATGCCAAAGATTGCAAGGTTAAAGATAAGATCAAAAACCTTGATTTAGATGATAGCATTAAGGATTCGTTTTATAAGATCCTACTAAATTCATCCCCAGATTTCAGTGACACAGAATCTTCAATCGATGAAGATTTGAAGGTGTTACAGAATGAAGAATATTATTCTTCTTCAGAAACAGAATGTGAACCTTGTAAACAAGGCCAGTATTGTAATAACAGCACAGAGGATGAATTTTATAATATTTACTCGCAGTTTAAAGACCTAGATATTAACGTCCTTACCAATGACAGTTTATTAGAACTCCTTAGAGTCATTAAGGATCCTGAGTTAAGATCCCAGATTATAGATAGGATAGATCCCATTAAGGATAATAGTCCTAAGGATTCTGAAGTTGAAGAAATTCCTTCCCAAAAGGGTCCTTTAACAATTTCTGATATAAAGAGGATTTTAAAAGAAAAATCCCAGGCCATTGATAGACCAGCCACTGTTTAAGACTTGAAGGGGGAGATTAATAATCTCAAGAATGAAGTCTCGAATCCAAAGGCTTCTAATATAGCCTTAGATAAGAGGATTATTAAGTTAGAAACTCCTCAGGTTACCCTAAATTTAGAATTCAGAACTGATATTACTGAATTAGAATTAGGTCCCAGTACTTCTAATAAAGAAGTAAGAGATGACTTTTTAGGAACTGTTAATCTTCATGACAATGAATTTTTACAAAAATTACAGTTCTTTACTACACAAAAGTTTCTAATAAAGGTAACTCTTTTGATTGATTATAATTTCAAGAAAGAATTTGTTGCATTATTTGATAGCAGAGCAGATTTGAATTGTATAAAAGAAGGAATAATACCTTCTAGATATTTTTATAAAATCACTCATAGATTAAAGCATGCTAGTGGTCAGCATATGGGTATTACTTACAAATTACCTAAAGCTTTTATTTGCAGAAATTAATATTTGTATTCCTGAAAATTTTGTTTTAATAAAAGATATTCATCAGGAAATAATATTAGGTGTGCCATTTTTCATAAAATTATGCTTTTTACTAACTGGGATGTTAATAGCTTTACAAATACATACAATGAAAAATCGATTACTTTTGAGTTTATAACTCAACCAATTCAAAGATTTTTTAATGAAATTATTTCTAATAACATTACTGCAAAAAATAAGCAGATTGATTTTCTCAAAAATAAAATTTGCAGTCTCACTATTGAGCACGATTTAAAAGCTCCAAAGTTAATAGAAAAAATTGATTTGTTAAAAAATCAGTTTTCTTTACAAATTTGGGGAAACCATCCAAATCAATTTTGGAACAGGAAACGTCATATAGTAAGTTCCTTATGAAGAAAGCTTTTCAGAGGATAATATCCCAACTAAAGCTAGGCCGTACCAAATGAATTCCGAATATTTGGAATTATGCAAAAAGGAAATTGATTCTCTAATAGAGAAAGGTTTAATAAAACCTTCAAAGTCCAAATGCTCTTGTATTGCTTTCTATGTTAATAAACATGCAGAACAGGAACGTGGAGTTCCTAGACTTGTTATAAACTATAAGTCCCTTAATAAGGCGCTAAAATGGATTAGATATCCTATCCCTAATAAAAAGAATTTATTGGATAGATTACATGATGCGATTATTTTCTCAAAGTTCGATTTAAAATCAGGCTATTGGCAAATTCAAATAGCTGAATCAGATAGATATAAAACCGCTTTTAATGTCCCAATGGGTCAATATGAGTGAAATGTTATGCCATTTGGTTTGAAGAATGCTCCTTCTGAATTTCAGAAGATTATGGATGATATCTTTATTTCCTATACTAATTTTATAATTTTTTATATTGATGATATTTTAGTATTTTCAAAAAATATTGAAAGTCATTTTCGGCACATAGAATATATTTAGAAAAGTTATTATACAAAATGGTTTGGTTATTTCTAAACCAAAAATGAATCTTTTCTAGACTAATATTAGATTTTTAGGTCATAATATTGAAAAAGGGAAAATAATTCCTATTAATCGTAGCACTGAATTTGCTTCTAAATTTTCTGATATTATTACTGACAAAACTCAATTGCAGAGATTCTTGGGCAGTCTTAATTATATTTCTCCCTTTATAAAGGATCTAGCTAAAAATATTGATGCTCTTTATGATAGACTTAAGAAGAATCCAAAACCTTGGACTAATAGTCATTCAGAGGCTGTTCGTATTATAAAACAAAAGGTTAATAACCTTCCATGTTTAACACTTGATAATCTTAATTGGAATAAAGTGGTTGAAACTGATGCTTCTGATATAGGTTATGGTGGAATATTGAAACAGATATGTCCTAGTAATAAACAGGAATATCTTGTCTAATTTTATTCTGGGAAATAGAATAATTCTCAGAAAAATTATGCGACTGTAGCTAAAGAAATTCTGGCTATAGTTAAATGTGTATTGAAGTTTCAGACTGATTTATATAACCAAAAGTTTATAATAAAAACTGATTGTCATGCAGCTAGATTTATCTTTAATAAAGATTTTAAGCATGATATTTTGAAACGGATGTTTGCAAGATGACAAGCATTACTAGCTCCATTTGATTTCGAAGGTCTAATTGTTGAGGCATATCATATTCTTCCTTCCTACTATTTTTAACAGTAGTTTGCTTTCTAATAATATTCATTAGTAAAAAGGTGTTAAACTTAGTTTCTATCCCTATTCTTCACTACCTTGGCTCTGATACCATTTGTGTGCCGGATCGCTTCGACTTACTTCAGGTACTTTTTATTTTCTTTTGTTTAAATTTTAATTTCTTATTTGAATATTTAGCCTAAATGATAGGCTAAATAATTATGTGTTAAACTTAGGATTTCTTGAACTATTCTGAAATCATGCTCTAGTATTAATTTGATTGTTGTACTTGTTCCGATGTTGCTTAGGTTAAAGGTATAAACCCAGGCAGTTCTGAGTTAGATAGAAAGCTCTGGTTATGGCAGTATAACCGGTGGCTTCCGCGGAACCCGTTTTTAAGCCAAGGTGGGCGTTGTAGAAGGGTTAGCATGTGAGGTCGTGGTTTAGAGTTTACTAACTAGCTCATAATTTGACAGGGTTTCCACCTTAGTAATCCTCCCTGTAGCAAGTCGAATCGATCCGGCACACAAATCTTGTGGTCGATGGATAAAAATGCTGAATTTCAGCTGAATTTATTGATAATAGAATTAATTCAAAATTCATTCTATACTTATAAGCAATAGAGACATATGATGTTGTATCTAAGTACCTAGCCATTATTTGCCAGGGATTATCTTTCCATTTAAGATCATATTGTTCTAAAAGAATTATTAATTCTTTTTGTGAACTTTGGCTATAAACCTCATTTCGTTCTTGACCTTCTTCTGTTAAGGCTGTTGAGTATGAAGGTGGGTTATTACCCGAATCCTGTTTGGATTTTATGAAATCCATATCGAAAGTAAAATTAAATCGTAAATTTTTATTTATTACTTTTGCTGTAAGATAGTACCAATGGTGCTTGATTCAGAAATATTTTATTAGGCCTGAAATCTGAACTACACATTGAACAAGACAAAATATACTATTGGGGTTTAGTTATCGGTCTAAATTATTATGTACTAAAGTATATTTAGTACCTCTAATTTACGTCCATACAACTTTTGCGCATACTTTCTTCATGACAAACAAAAGATTGTTGGTCTAAGAGTTATTTATTAAAAGAACGTGAGATCGAACCTTGCTTTGAATATCTCTAATATTGGCTTTTGTCTATAGATATTATGTTTAATATTTATTTTCTCACAGGGGGTTGAATATAGAATGATTAGGAAGTTTGAGAATTGAAGTTTGCTTCTACGAGTCAACTTAAGAGTAAATTATTGTCCTCATTATTCATCCTTGTCGCACTTACTCCGGTTTATTTTAGTTAGATTTTTTGACTAATATACTTTTATATATTCTTCACATTTAGGTTTTCTATGTTATGTAATCAATATTTTTCTCTTTCAAGAACAATTAACGGTACGAACTGTTTGACCAAAAAATATAACTTTCGATTAAAACAATTGAGTTTATATAAGACAGAATAGCTTGGGAAATACTTGTACTTGTTTCGAATTGTCATCCCGGTACCTATACTCCACAAAATTTCATTCAAACACCTCAAATTGATCAAAATAAGACGTTCAAACTCTTCTGTCTGTTGACCGAGCTTATGTGGTATTGATATGGCTAAAGTGGACAAAATGAGTGATTTACACGCACATTCGGTGCGTGAGTTGATGATTTTACTTTATTGAAAAAATATAAAATAGAAAATAAATAAGTGAAAGAAATACCAGCAAGCACCCCTCCTCCAACCCCCCCCCC
>MCJB01025435.1:82526-118500 GCA_002018475.1 Nicotiana obtusifolia | reverse complement strand
GAGTAATATATATATATATATATATATATATATATATATATATATATATATATATATGTATATATGTATATAGGGACGTTAGGGCACACACTCGTGTTTTATAGATTTCTTATATCGAAACCTTTTGCCTCTTTCTTTTTATTCCATTGTTGCGTATCTTCCTTCCCTGCTCTAGAGATCCTCTTTGCGTTTAACTTTTCGTTGTTCGAATACCCTCTATTTCTTTAGAACTATCGTTAAATATCTCCTGGTCCCAGTGAGGGAAATGACCCGGTTCCCCTCTCGATGGTCCTGCCTCCTTACACGGAGGGCGTCCCTGTGGCCACGGAGGATGAGAACTTTCCCATGGTGGAGGAGATAATTCCTCGTGGTGATAAAGTCAGGTATGACTTTACAAAGGCGCCTAAGCCTGAGCCCGACATCTCTAAGTCGGCAATGAAAGAGGCCGATTTAAAGAGCTTATTGCTAAATATGACATTCCTGCTCACAGCGAGTTGGTCCCTGCAGGGCAGGACGTGGTACAAGTCCACCGCCCTGAGTATTGTGCGTTCTACGCCTACCCCTTTCATGTTGGCTACACTCTTCCCCTTCTCCCCTTGGCGGAGGAGCTCTGTCGTTTTTACGGCGTTTGTCCGGTTTAGCTCGTGCCATACATATACATGCTCATTAGGATGTGTACTAGTTCGCGAAATTGACCGAGGTCGAGATCACCATTCGACATTTGATACATCTCTTCGCCCCTAGTTTCTATAGGGGAACAATGTGAAACCTTCGCTATCGAGGGGGCAAGTGCCTGGTGGTGAAGATGGACGATAAGTCGAGCCGGCAATTCTGGCACAATTATTTCTTCGTCAGAACTGAGGACGTGGTGGCCAACGTAGACGGCTTTCTTGAGACGTGGAATTATACTTGTAAGCATCTAACACTTCTTCATTGAAACAATTGATTTGCTTGTTCTAGTCGTGGGTTTTAAACTTTTGTTCCCTTCTTATGCAGCCAAGACTACGCCCTCTCCTTTGGTCGGGATATTTCTGATTGGATTGGCCGGGTTCTCCCTCCCATCGTTGGGATTCGCGAGTGGCGGGATTTTTTAAAGAAGTTTGGGCCTGCTCCTTCCTTGACCGGTGAGCTCGCCTGTTTTTTTAATTTTGTTTTGGCCTCTTAGTCGCCTATTTCTTATAGTTTGCTTTCGCTGACAGTGATAACTTTTTTCGATTCTTTATTTTTCAGCCCGAGGATCTTCGAGGAGGCCGAAAGCTCCCCCTCCCACATTTCGTAAGAGGAAAGTTGCCTCCTCTTCAGCGTCTATCCCCCCACGACCGCGGCTAGGCGTAATCGCTCTTCTGTTTCTGTTCCCTCCTCGACCGCGGCTAGGTCTACTCAGTCTTCGGCCCCGTCTACCATTGCCTCAGCATCGGTTTCTTCTCTGCCTGCAAATATTTCGACAGCGGAGCTTCCGGCTTCACCTTTATTCCATCTTGTGGACGAGGATGAGGGTTGCCAAGCGATGAGAATTTGGCACCCTGCAACAGAAGGCTAGTGGATGTTGGTGATGGGGTTGCCCGCGCTGTAGATTATGTGATGGATGATTTTACCATCCACGAGACGGCGACCATAATACTTGAAGACGACGTCGAGCTGGCATCTGAGGTCTCGATATTGACTGAGGTCGCAGAGGGCGTCTCCCTTCCTTGTATGACGACGGAAGCCGGAGGGCCGTCTGCAAGGGTTTCTGATACTTCGCGGCAAGAGGGGACATCAACCTCGCGACCGGCTGACAGTGCTTCTTTGCCGGCTAATGGGAGGGACAAAGGCATGGCCGAGGATGGCTAAGAGATGGGCTCAGACCTTGACGCTGCAGAGCTGAGGATGGTGGAAGAGGGATTTACTCAGCTCGAAGTGAGACTGGAGGGGTTTATGCGGACAATCTCGATCTGCATTGACCGTAACCTATTAAAAAACACATAGAACATGGTCCCTGCCCTCGGTCCCCTTTGTTCCGACGTGGAGGATGAAACTCTTGCGGAGTTGGACGATGCCACCTTATCGAGGAGCATAGTCGGCCTCCCTCCCAGGGTAAATTTTTCAAGGCTTGTTTTTCTTGTCTCCTTTGTTCAGATTTTTGGTCTTCCTTTTAGTTCTTTGTTCTCGTCAGCATAGCCGTTCTTGTATTTGACTCTCTTTCTTTTTCTGATTGCAGACCATGATCTTGGAAATTGAACGCCCAAAGGGAGGAGAGGCGTAAGGCTATTTTCAGGAAACTTCAGCACAAATACTTTGAGTACCGTGTCAAGTATCGGGAAATCCGCAGCAAAGGCGGCAATTTGCGGACCCTTCACGACAAGCTAAAGCAAAAAAATGGCGAGCTGGTGAAGGTCATCAAGAAATGCAGTTTCCTTGAGGGGACGTTGAGAAATAAAGAAGAAGAGCTCGAGGTCAGTTAGGCCGTGGAAGTTCAGTGCCGACCTCCAGGCACAGGTGATCGAGTTGCGCGGGCAATTTGATGAGTGTCACCTGCAAATGGAGGTTCTTCATGGAGAGCTCACCGAGAAGAAGAAAAAGCTAGATAAGGTAGAGTTAGCTCGATCGGGGGCTTCGAGGAAGACGGAGGACCTTGAGGTGGTGATCTGGACCCTCCGTTCTGAGCAGGAGAACGACTTGAAAATGGCAAGGTTGAAAGAGGAGCAGCTTGATGAGAGTATCGAAGAGTTGGAGAAAGAGACTTCTGACCTCTACGACCGAGTTACTGCCCTTGAGGCCGAGAAGGCCCAATTACTGGTGCGACCGTTCTCTTCTCATACTTCTGACTTTCCTAATGTTCCTCGGGAATTATACGAGGAGTGGATTCATGCCGAGGCCTAGTTGGATGTGTTCCAAGATTTGCATGTGGAGGGATCTGTTTCTGTGGTCGCCCTTTTAGATGCTCGTGTCAAGGCTCGTGAAGCTCGAGTCACTTGCGGGTATGATCCTGCTACGCCAGAGGCCGGCGAGGGGGACGAAGATGTAGACCGGCTTGAGCAAAACTCCTGGTATGATGTTGCATATCCTTAGGGCGAAAGCGGCGATGGAGAGGGTGTTGAAGGTCGAGAGGGTGACATAGTTGAGGGCCAGGTTGGCGAGGATGTTGCAGGCGATGAAGGTGGTGACTAGTAGTTTTCTTTTGTTTCTTTTCTGTATATCTTTGTGTGTAGTTGGTGGCATTTTCATGAGCTTTTGTAAATATGTTCTAAGTATGAAATGCTAACTTTGTTATTTGCATATGATTTTCATCTTGTGGTTCTTACTTGTATTTTTCTTGTTGATTTTGTCGCTTGGTTGCCTTGAATTTCTAGCCGTAATCAAATAGTTCGAATAAGGTCGAACATATCCTAAGTTTAATTATCGCCGAGGAGGGTGTTAGTTCAAACAAGGTCGAACATAACGGATGTTTAACTATGGCCGAGGGCCAATAGATGTTTGTTCGAACAAGGTCGAGCATAACCTACGTTTAATTATGGCCGACGGCCGGTAGGTGTTAGTTGGATCGAGGTCGAATATATCCTACATTTAATTATGGTCGAGAGCCAGTAGGTGTTAGTTCAAACAAGGTTGAACATAACCTACGTTTAATTGTTGCCAAGGGCCGGTAGGTGTTAGTTCGAACAAGGTCGAACAAAATCTACGTTTAATTATGGCCAAGGGCCAGTAGGTGTTAGTTCAAACAAGGTCAAACATAACCCACGTTTAATTATGGTCGTGGACCAGTTGGTGTTAGTTCGAACAAGGTCGAACATAACCTACGTTTAATTATGGCCGAGAGCCAGTAGGTGTTAGTTCGAATAAGGTTTAACGTAACCTACGTTTAATTTTGGCCGAGGGCCGGTAGGTGTTAGTTTAAACAAGGTCAAACATAACCTACGTTTAATTATGACCAAGGGCCAGTAGGTCTTAGTTCGAACAAGGTTGGATGTAACCTATGTTTAATTGTAGCCGAGGGCCGGTAGATGTTAGTTCGAACAAGGTCGAACATAACCTACGTTTAACTATGGCCGAGGGCCAGTAGGTGTTAGTTCGAACAAGGTTGAATGTAACCTACGTTTATTATGGCCGAAGACCGGTACGTGTTAGTTCGAACAAGATCGAATATAACCTACGCTTAATTATGACCGAGGGCCAATAGGTGTTAGTTCGGACAAGGTTGAACATACCCTACGTTTAATTGTGGCCGAGGGCCAGTAGGTGTTAGTTCAAACATGGTCGAACATAACCTACGTTTCATTATGACCGAGTGCCAATAGGTGTTAGTTCGAACAAGGTTGAAAGTAACCTACATTTAATTGTGGCCGAGGGCCGGTAAGTGTTAGTTCGAACAAGGTCGAACATAACCTACGTTTAGAAAAATATGCTTCTAGGTGTGGAGTTTGTCGACATCGTAAAGATTAAGCATTGTTGCTTTGGTTGTGCATTTGGAGAAATAGAAATAAACTTCATGCATTGTTGCTTTGTTCATACACTTGGAGAGCCCCAGTCCCGGTCTATCTAGTCCCTTCATTAGTCGACCTAGAGAAGGCTTGAGCAGTCGAGCAATGAGCTAACCATCCTGTACCTCCATCTTTGCGTACTTCAAATTGAAGTGTCCCCTTTGTCACATCGTTAAAATCCTCCTTGAGAAAACCCAATTGGGACGAAACTTAAGTGAGGGAAAAAAGAGTACGACTTGGGAAATGCTTTATCTCTTAGAAGTTGAAGTACTTGAGGTGGGTAATATCCAGTTGTTTGGTAGTAGCTTTCCTTCCATTGTTTCTAGTTGGAATGACCCTTTGCTCTTTATTGTTGTGATTTTGTACGGACCGTCCCAATTTGTTCCTAGTTTGTCTTCCCGTAGGTCTTTGCTTGCTTGTGTTTTAGCTCTAAGCACGTAGTCCCCAACTTTGAGCGTCCTGACTTTTGCCTTCTTGTCATAATAACGTTCTGCTTGTTGTTTTTGGGCAATCATTCTTATGTAGGCCATGTCTCTTCGTCGAGTTCCTACTTTCTACTTTCATCATTTCTTAGTCCGCTCTCGTGGGAGTATCTTAGACTGGGTTCCCCGACCTCGACCGTTATTATTGCATCAGTCCCATAGACTAAAGAGTAGGGTGTCTCTCCTGTGCTTGTCTTCCACATTATTCGGTAGGCCCACAATACTTCTGGTAATATTTCCAGCCACAGTCCTTTGGCGTCTTCGAGTTCTTCTTCATGATTTTTAGTATCGACTTGTTGGAGGACTCCACTTGCCCGTTGCCCGCGGGGTGATATGGCGTCGAAAGTATTCTTTTGATATGCCACTTCTCAAAAAATTCAACGACCTTCTTCTCCGTAAATTGGGGTCCGTTATCGCAGCTGATCTCTTTGGGGATGCCGAACCGGCATATGATGTTTTTCCATGTAAAGGCGATCACTTCCTTTTCACGTATTTGGGCGAACGCTCCTGCTTCCACCCACTTAGAGAAATAGTCAGTTAAAACCAGAAGGAATCGTATGTTACCTCGCCCTGCTAGGAGGGGGCCCGCGGTATCTATCCCCCATTTGATGAACGGCCAAGGTGAAGTGACCGAGTGGAGGTGTTATCCTGCTTGGTGAATCATTGGGGCGTACTTTTGGCATTGCTCGCGTTGTTTCATGAAGTCCACGACCTCTTTTTTCATGGTGGGCTAGTACTATCCTGCTCGTATGAGGCATCTAACCATAGCCCGATTGCCAGAATGAGCTCCACAATGGCCTTCATGGACCTCTTCAAGGACACCCCACATCTTATTTGGGCCCAAGCATTTTGCTAAAGGGCCGTCGTATGTTCTCTTATACAGGTCATTAGGGGATGATGCTATACCTACCCGCTTGCATTCTCAGTTTCTTGGCCTCTTTTTTATCATCTGGTAGTACGCTGTCCTGCAAGCAGGTAACAATACGATTGCGCTAGTCCTAAGTCAAGTTTATGGTTCTTACCTCGATTTGGTCTATTGACGAGTTGAGAAGGTGAACTACACTTCTGTCTCCGGTTGCAACGTTTTTGGTGGCAGCGGCTAGTTTGGCGAGGCCGTCCGCCTCGACATTCTGCGCTCGTGGGATCTGGTCGAGTTGACATTCGTCGAACTCGAGCGGCAACTTACAGATTTCAGTCTGGCATTTTTTTAACCTTTGTTCCTTGATTTGGAAAGTCCTTATGACTTGGTTGACAACGAGTTGAGAATCGCAGTGAAGTCTTAATTGGTTTGCCCCGTATTTGAGTGCTAGCCTTAACCCTGCAATTAAGGCCTCATATTCGGCTTCGTTGTTAGTCATGTCCAGGCACCTTATGGACTGGAGAATCACTTTGCCAGTTGGGACTTCGAGTATGAGTGCCAGTCAGGACCCTGACGCGTTAGACGCGCCATCAGTGTACAGGACCCAGAGGTCCTGTGTTTGGGGAGAAGCGTAGACGACTTCTCCTTCAACTTCGGGCATTATCTTTGCGCTAAAGTAGGCGACGAAGTCAGCAAGAACTTGTGACTTTATCGCTGATATGCGATATCGTGCTCGCTTAGTTCGATGGCCCATTTGGCCAACCTGCCTGATAGGTCGGGCTTATGCAAAATGCTTCTTAGGGGAAAAGTCATGATGACCGAGATGGGGTGGCACTAGCAATACGGTCTAAGCTTTCGTGAAGCTACGACTAAGGCAGGGCCAGTTTTTCGAGGTGAGGATATCTTGTCCCGGTGATGACCAGTGTTTTGCTAATATAATAAATGGGAGACTATGTACCTTTATTTTCTCAGACCAGGACTGTGCTCATAGCGACTTCGGATATAGTGAGGTAGACGAGGAGACGTTCCCCTGGCTCTGGTTTCAAAAGTAATGGTGGCAACGAAAAATATGCTTTTAATTCCTTGAAGGCTTGGACGCACTCAGAAGTCCATTGGAGGCCGCTATAGTGGTCAAGTGTTCTGGTATCCCGTCGATGGATTTAATTTGATCGAGATTGACCTTGATTCCTTGCTATGATACCAGGAAGCCTAAAATTTTCCTGAGGCCACACCGAAAGCACACTTTTCAGGGTTCAGTTTCATTCAGTATTGTTTGAGTATGCAAAGGTTTCTCTTAGGTGGTCGATGTGATCTTCTTTCCTTTTGGACTTGACTAACATGTCGTCTATGTAGTCTTCCATCGTTTTGTCGAGCTGGTCTTTGAACATCCTCGTCACCAACCTTTGGTAAGTTGCCCCTGCATTTTTCAGCTCGAAGAGCATGACCCTATAGCAGTACGTCCCCTAATGGGAGATGAAAGTGGTTTTTTCCTGATCTTCTTGTTCCATGAGGATTTGATTATAGCCCGAATAGGCATCGAAGAAGCTCAGTAATTCATGTCTGGCCGTTGCGTCGATGAGTTAGTTGATATGGGGTAATGAAAATGAATCCTTGAGGCATGCTTTGTTCAAATTTGTGAAATTTAACCACATTCGCCATTTCCCATTCTTCTTTTTCACCATGACCACATAGGCGACCCACTGAAGGTATTTTGACTCCCTGACGGAGCCATTTTCCAATAGCTTTTCCACCTCTTCGCGTACTACGTCATTGATCGTAGAGTTGAAGTTACGCTTGACCTGCCTCACTGGGGTAGAATGGGTCAACGTTCAGCTTGTGCGTGGCGATTTCCTTCGAGATACCTGGCACATCTGCATGGCTGAAAGCAAATAAATCTACGTTAGTGGTTAAAAATTGGCGGAATTTACCTGGTTCTTAAAGTTTGCAGTCGATGTAAGCTTTCTTGCTGTGATCGTTGGTGTCTAATTGAATGGGGTCGAGGTCTTCTATGGTCGATTCCGCAACTTCGACCATATCGGGGTCTGATGACGTCTTAGCTATCATCACAAATCGACCTCGATCCTGTTGATTGCTATGCCTCTTTTTCTTGGTCCTTCGCTTGTTGAGTGGCCATGCAGTCTATGGCGATGCGGTAGCATTCTTGGGATGTGAGTTGTTCCCCTCATATGTTGAATATCCCCCAGGGAGTCAGGAGTTTGATGACCTGGTAGAAGCTGGAGGGGATGGCCCTCATGGTGTGTATCCATGGTCTCCCTATTATGGCATTGTACGTTGTGTATTGGTCCATGATGTGGAACGTGGTCTCCAAGGTGACGCCACTGGACAGAACCTGATATTCGCTCAGCTGCATTGGTAAAACTAGTTAGCATGATGCAACACGACACTATCTTATCTTCGAGTTTCATTTGTGCAAATACTCGAGGATGGATAATGCATGCACCACTCCCATCGTCTACCATAATGCGTCTCACATCGGTATCTAAAATTTGTAAATTAATAGCAGGGGCATCATAGTGAAGGAAAACCAAAACAGTTGGTATCTGACTTATCTAAGATGATACTTTCTTTAAGTTTGTTGTACCGCTCGCGGGTGATCAATCGTTTGAGCTTGTGGGTAGTGGTAAACTTTATGTTGTTGACGGAAGCGTCTTCGCCGCTGCTGATGATCATGTGGACGGTGCTAGCCGGTAAGGGCAGTTTCAGCGGCCCTTGATATTGTTCTCACCCTCTGGAAAAGTTGGTCCTTCCTCGGACGCTCAGCAACTCTTTGAGGTGTCCCTGTCGTAACATGTTTACGGCCTCCTGCTTTAAGGTGATGTAATCTTCAGTTTTGTGTCCTCGTTCTTGATGGAACTCGTAAAGGGCGTCCAATTTTTTGGTACTCGGATCTGACCTCATCTTTTGTGGGCACTTCACATTTGGTTTGAGCTTCTCCAAGGTGTAGACTATTTCTGTAGGTGACACACAAAAGTTGTAGTGGTTAATATAGGATGCATACCTCTTTCGTTCCGGTGAGTCCCTGTCCTTGATCTGGGTGGGCCTTCTTCGTGGGGGGAGGAGGGGTGCAACGGCAGCTCTAACATATGGTTGATGTCATTCCCTTTTGGGTTGTGAAGCAGCGAGGTTCCTTCGGGTATCATTTCTTCAATCTTTTCTAGATTCAGCCTGTACTGAGGTTAGTCGATGAGTTGGTCCATTAAGGTCGTCCTCGTCTGCTCGGACCTCGGCACAATATGCATTGTGTATTTCATCCCAAGTGGTTGGGGGATACTTCATCAGTCGACTCAATAGCTTTCTAGTCTCCCTCGAATCGTCCCTGCTCAGCCCATTCTAGAAGGCTACAACTGTCATCCCTTCTGACACGTTCGGCAGGGTCATCCCTACTCGATTGAAATGGGTGAGGAATCGGTCCCTCTCTTGGAGATTGCTTAATAGCAAATATGTCGTTCACTCTTGCCTCGGCTTTCTTGGCCTCAGCATGGGCCGTTACAAACTTCTCGACCATCTCTTCGAAAGTTTCAATGGAGAGCGCAGGTAATTGTGAATACCATGTCAGCGTTCCTCCTGTGAGGGTTTCACCGAATTTCTTCAACAAAATGAAGGATACTTGTTCTTTGACGAGATCATTGGCTTTCAGGGCGGTGACGTAGTAAGTTACATGATCTTTAGGGTCAGTCGTGCCATCATATAGTATTAGGTAGGGCGGCATTATGAAGGTCTTCGGTATGGCATGCGTGGCTGCATCGTCACTGTATGGTTGTTCGACAAATCGGTTGGCGTCTCTCTTCGGCAATAGTTTGGGGGTGCCCGGTATTTTATCGACCCTTTCTTGGTATTCTTTCATTTGATATCGGAGTTCCTTATTCTCGTTCTCCATTTCCTCCATCTTTTTTAAGATGGTTGCAAGAGCGTTAGACCCTACATTATCAATGATGTTGTAAGTAATACCTGTTGTTGGAGGTGGAGGGAGTTGGTCGCACTGTTCGTTTGCCCGTTTGTGACGACCCAAAGGGTCATCACTTGTTTTTAGATCGAATTCATGGTTCTTGCTGTTTTTGATTTGACAATACAATCTCATGGGTTATTTCTATTAAACTTTACTTTTCACTTTGCTCCTTCATATTTGTGACGCAGCAGCAATGTCCTTAACAATCCAAGATTCCTATGTTTATGCAATTGGTGACTTATTAATTTGAGTAGGAGTTAAATTGTAGTATCTCGGTTCATGTTGGAAACTAACTGTGACAGCCCTCAAAATGAGGTTCTTCCTCCAGATTTCGCAATTGCTGAATCCTCTTCCAGTTTTGCTTGGAAAATGGGGAATTTCCCTTCTTCTTTTCTTTTTTTTTTTTCCAGTTTCCCCTAGGATTACTGTAAATTAACATATGCATCCGATCTCAGACCTTATTGTCCAACGATTTCACTTCTCTCTCTGGATCTAAACTCTATGCTATGACGAGATAGTTCCGTCACAAATCTCTTGTTCAACTTCAAAGAAAGAAACTGCGACAGCTTGTGAACTTTGCTGCTTAACCAAAATTCCTAAATTGGCGCAAGTGCTAACGATACTCTTATTAATGAAGACACAAAAGAGATGGGTTGAGTGGGAAATGTGATTTTTTCAATTGAAGCACAACTATAGAAGTGTAACTCATACAGTTCCTTTGACGCTTGTGAAGTATCACCGAAGATTTGAAGCATTCGAACACAAAGTTTCAAGGCGAACGTTTGTTGGAATCTTGTATTAGGTTGCAAAGAGAGGTAAGTATCTGTTCTAACCTTAGCTTTAGGGATTAGGAGTTGTGTCCTATTTGTTAATTGCTTCTTGTTGAGTACGACGTATAGGCATGGTGACGAGTATCTATATGTTGGTGTCGAGCATGATCGTGAGTCTTAAATGGATAGTTGTTGCGTTCTTAAATGATACTACGAAAGCCTTAATTGATGATTCTCGATGTTGAGCAAGAATTCAGTTTATTTATCGTAGACTTTATTTTTGGAAAACTTCAGCTTTATTTGAACCACTTTTCCTTTCTCTTTTTGGTGATTACGTATATTATGAAATATGAAATTAATTATGAAAATGTTGTTCTTTTGTCACGTCATCATATAAAAATGTGAAAACCATTTCTAAGAGTACGAGATTCTAATTTTCTGAAATATTTGTAGAGCTGCACTGACACGTCCACTTTATCCTGCCAATTAAGTGCTGGGGCTACATCGATAATGTATGTTATGGTTAGAACTCAGGAAAGTTTTCAAGTTGAATTTTAATACTGTGAGTACATGAGCATATAATAACTGAGGGACTTGTACAATTAATTGAACACTTCAAAATTTAAGCTGTCGCTTCCCGAAAAGTTTAGCCGGATTGTCAGTCGATGATCTCTGTGTTCTGTTAATTGAGTATTGGCTTTAGTTGAGCTGAGTAGAAGTTGAGTTAAGATTGGTTATAGCTGATTCTCCCTTGCCGGGATGTTTGCTTTGATATTATTGTTCCCTTGCTGGGAAGTTACTATATTGCTTTTGTTCCCTTGCCGGAATTTCTTGTGATTTTTGTGATGACTTGTAAATGGGAGCGGGTGGTACGCCTACCAGAAAATATGATGTAAATGGGAGTAGGTAGTACGCCTACCACAAGATATAATTAAATAGCAGCGGGTGGTACGCCTACCACAAGATATAATAAAATGGGAGCGGGTGGTACGCCTACCACAAAATATGAGAAATGGGATCAGGTTGCACGCCTGCAACAAGATGGAATTGAAAGTGAAAGTTGCCTGTGTTTCTCTTTATTCGTGTTAGAAGTTAAATTGTAGTTTCCTTCTTATTCTTTGATGATCTGTTTTATCTGCTACCCCGAAACATATTTCCCTTCCCCAACTTTAAAAGTTTAATTACTTCTATCTTTCCGCTGTAGATGTATATATATATATATAAAACTGCACAGGTCTATCTGGAGCCTGGTCCTAGCCTCGTCACTACCTCCCCGGGGTTAGGCCAGGCACATACCAGCACATGGGGTCGGTTGTGCTGATACTACACTCTGCACTCTTTTGTGCAGATCCCAGCGCTGCAGATTTCGTACCGTAGTGAGCTTCCAGCTTCATGCTTATCAGGCGACCCGAGGTATTCCTGTAGGCGTCCGCAGGCCTTGGTGTCTCCCGCTATCTATTCTACCTGTTTCTTTTATGTAGTCCCAGAGACAGTACTTTGTTAGTTCTTTCAGACCCTTATTTGTAGTACTCTTAGATAGCCTGTGATGTTGTGACACCAAATCTTGGGTAGTTTCGTTAGGGAGATTTTATTAGTGGTATTTTAAAATCTGAAATTTTATTATTCCGCTCGTTAAGTTATGCTATTTATTAGTTGTTGATTTTAAGTTGTAATGAATTTAAAAATGAAAACAAGGCAAATAATTCGGTTGATTGACTTGCCTAGCTTTCACTAGTAGGCGCCATCACGACTCCCGAGGGTGGGAAATCCGGGTCGTGACAAGTTAGTATCAGAGCTCTAGGTTACATGGGGCTCACAGTTCACAGACAAGCTCGGTAGAGTCTGAGGGATCGGTACGGAGACGTCTGTATTTATCCCCCAGAGGCTACAGAGTTAGGAAAAAAACTTCACATTTGTTCTTTCTTGTCGTGCGGTTTTGTTTCTCAATGCTAATTGGATTTCTACTCTGTTCTTTTGCAGATGGCGAGAACGCGCTTCCTCATCTACCGCTCAGCAGCCCGAGCACCCAGCAGAAGCTCCCACGAGGGGCAGAGGGCGAGGCCGAGGCCATGCTAGAGGCCGAGGTAGGGGCAGAGCTCAGCCCCCAACAACAGCACTAGTGTAGGGGCCTCTGGTTGATCTTGATGAGGAGGTTCCGGCCCCAGTAGTTCCGGTAGGCCCAGCTCAGGTCTCAGAGGGGTTTATTGCTACCCTAGTTCTTCAGGACACTTTGGTCCGATTGGTGGGTCTCATGGAGAGTGCCACCCGAGTATGCTTGCTTCCTGTAGCACCGGCCACTTCACAGGCTGGAGTAGGGGCTCAGACTCCTACTACTCGCACTTCGAAGGAGGTAGCTCCCCAAGTTCAGGTTCCAGTGGTTCAGCCAGCTATGACAGCTCAACCGGGTCCAGTAGCTCAGGCTGGCGATGGAGCGGCTATGTCCGCCAATGCTTTGTTGAGGCTAGATAAGTTCACCAAGCTCTTCACTACTACTTTCAGTTGTGCTTCTTCGGAGGATCCCCAGAACTTCCTATCAGATGCCACGAGGTTCTCAGGAACATGGGTATTGTTGAGACCAATGGGGTAGATTTTGCTATATTTCGCCTGTCTGGATCTGCCAAGACCTGGTGGAGAGATTATTGCTTAACTAGGCTAGCCGGATCACCATCTTGACTTGGGAGCATTTTACAGCGTTGTTGCAGTTTGAGCTCCTCCAGCAGGGTTCCATGACCCGTATGAGGACCAGGTTCATCGATTTGGCTCCGCATGCTCTCATCATACATCCTACAGAAAGGGAGAGGGTGAGGAGGTTTATTGACAGTCTTATTCAGCCGATTCTTCTTCAGATGGCAAGGGCGACTGGGAGTGAGATTACTTTTCAGGAGGCGGCCAATGTGGCCCGCAGAGTTGTGATGGTTCTGTCACATGGAGGTGGTCATGGGTTGGATAAGAGACCCCGTCATTCAGGAAGATTCAGTGGTACTTCGTCCGGAGGCAGAGATTCATATGGTAGAGGCCATCCTCCTAGGCCCTTCCAGTCAGCTCTTCAGGTTTCTCATGGTGCTTCAGGTAGCCGTGGTCCTCAGATGCAGTATCCTGATCAGCAGTCCATCAGTGCACCACCGCTTCAGAGTTTCCAGGGTCGACAGCCGAGGGCTTGTTTTACTTGTGGCGACACGAGGCACATTGCTAGGTATTTCCCTCGAGCTTCGAGCAGTTCTCCGCATCAGGGTTCTCGTGCTATGGTACAGGCACCAGATGTCCCGCAGCCCACCCAGCTAGCTAGAGGTGGGGGTAGAGGTGCTAGAGGTGGAGGTAGAGGTACTAAAGGTGGAGCTCAGGCCGGCAGAGGTGGGGGCCAGCCAGTAGCAGGCCATCCCAGAGATGTGGTTCATGGTGGTAGGGCCCAGCCCCAATGTTATGCTCTCCCAGCCCGGCCCGAGGCTGAGGCTTCAGATGTAGTGATTACAAGTATGGTTCTGGTTTGTGATAGAGATACTTCAGTATTATTTGATCCGGGGTCTACCTACTCGTATGTCTCATCTTATTTTGCACCATATCTGGTCATGCCTAGTGATTCATTGAGTGCTCTTGTTTATGTGTCTACCCCGGTGAGTGATTCCATTGTGGTAGATCGAGTCCATCGGTCCTGTGTTGTAGTGATTGGGGGTCTTGAGACTCGTGTAGATTTGTTGCTTTTAGACATGGTTGATTTCGATGTTATATTGGGGATGGACTAGTTATCACCTTACCGTGCTATCTTGGATTGCCATGCCAAGACTGTGACCTTAGCTTTACCGGGTATGCCTCATTTGGAGTGGCAAGGGACTCCAGGTCATTCTACCTGTAGCGTTATCTCTTATGTGAAGGCTCGGCGTATGGTCGAGAAGGGGTGTTTGGCCTATCTAGCTTATGTTCGTGATTCCAGTGCGGAGGTTCTCTCTATTGATTCTGTACCCGTGGTTCGTGAGTTTCCCGAGGTTTTCCCTTTCGACCTGTCGGGGATGCCACCCGACAGGAATATTGACTTTTGCATTGATTTGGCTCCGGGCACTCAGCCCATTTCTATCCCGCCGTATCGCATGGCCCCGCCAGAGTTGAAAGAGTTGAAGGAGCAGTTGCAAGACTTGCTTGAGAAGGGTTTCATTAGACCCAGTGTTTCGCCTTGGGGTGCAGCAGTGTTGTTTGTTAAAAAGAAGGATGGGTCAATGAGAATGTGTATTGATTACCGATAATTGAACAAGGTTACATTCAAGAATAAGTATCCATTGACGAGGATTGATGATTTGTTCGATCAGCTTCACGGTGCCAAGGTATTTTCAAAGATTGACTTGAGATCTAGCTACCATCAGTTGAGGATTAGGGCATCCGATGTCCCTAAGATAGCTTTTCGGACTCAGTACAGGCATAATGAGTTCTTGGTCATGTCATTTGGGTTGACAAATGCCCCAGCAGCTTTTATGGATTTGATGAACTGAGTGTTCTGACCTTATTTGGACTCGCTCGTGATAGTTTTCATTGATGACATTCTGATATATTCCCGCAGCCAGGAGGAGCACGAGCAGCATCTCAGAGTGGTTCTTCAGACTCTGAAGGATAGTCAGTTATATGCTAAGTTCTCGAAGTGTGAGTTCTGGTTGAGTTCGGTTGCAATTTCTGGGTCATGTTGTATCAGCAGAGGGTATTCAGGTTGATTCGAAGAAGATTGAGGCAGTCAAGAACTGGCCTAGACCAGCATCAGCTACAGAGATTCGGAGTTTCTTGGGATTGGCAGGCTACTATCGTCGGTTCGTGGAGGGGTTTTCATCTATTGCAGCCCCGATGACCAAGTTGACCTAGAAGGGTGCCCAGTTCAGGTGGTCGGATGAGTGTGAGGCGAGCTTTCAGAAGCTCAAGACAGCTCTGACCACGACACCAGTATTAGTTTTGCCCACAGGTTCAGGGCCTTACACAGTTTATTGTGATGCTTCCCATATTGGGCTTGGTGCAGTGTTGATGCAGGAGGACAAGGTCATTGCCTATGCTTCGAGGCAGTTGAAGATTCATGAGAAGAACTATCTGGTGCATGATTTAGAATTGGCATCCATTGTTCACGCATTAAAGATTTGGAGGCACTATCTGTATAGCGTGGCACAGATCATAAGAGTCTTCAGTATTTGTTCAAGCAAAAGGAGTTGAATTTGAGGCAGAGAAGGTGGTTGGAGTTGTTGAAGCATTATGATGTCACTATCTTATATCACTCGGGAAGGGGCAATGTGGTGGCCGATGCCTTGAGTAGAAAGTCGGCCAGTATGGGCAGTCTTGCTTATATTCCGGTCGGCGAGAGGCCGCTTGCTTTGGATGTTCAGGCTTTGGCCAATCGGTTTGTGAGGTTAGATATTTCTGAGCCTAGTCGGGTATTAGCTTGCATGGTCGCTCGTTCTTCGTTATTGGAGCGTATCCGTGATCGACAGTTTGATGATCCCCATTTGTGTGTCCTTAGAGACACGGTGCAGCGTGGAGGTGCCAAGCAGGTTACCTTAGGTGATGATGGAGTTTTGAGATTGCAGGGTCGAGTTTGTGTGCCTAATGTGGAGGGGCTTCGGGAGTTGATTTTAGAGGAGGCCCATAGCTCCAGGTATTCTATTCATCCGGGCGCCGCGAAGATGTATCAGGATTTGCGGCAGCACTATTGGTGGTGAAAAATGTAGAAGGACATAGTTGCATATGTGGCTCGGTGTTTGAATTGCCAGCAGGTTAAGTGTGAGCATCAGAGGCCTGGTGGACTGTTTCAGAGGATTGAGCTCCCCGAGTGGAAGTGGGAGCGGATCACTATGGATTTCGTTGTTGGACTTCCGCACACTCGGAAAAAGTTCAACGCAGTTTAGGTCATTGTTGATAGGCTGACCAAATCAGCGCATTTCATTCCTGTGGCAGTCTCCTATTCATCCGAGAGGTTAGCTGAAATCTATATCCGGGAGATTGTTCGCCTTCATGGTGTGCTGGTATATATCTTTTCGGACCGGGGTACGCAGTTTACCTCGCATTTCTGGAGGGCAGTTCAGACGAGAGTTGGGCACCCAAGTTGAGTTGAGTACAGCATTTCATCCTCAGACGGACGGACAATCTGAGCGGACTATTCAGATATTGAAGGATATGCTTCGAGCTTGAGTTATTGACTTTGGAGGTTCGTGGGATCAGTTTTTGCCCTTAGCAGAGTTTGTTTACAACAACAGCTACCAGTTGAGTATCCAGATGGCTCCTTATGAGGCTTTATATGGTAGGCGGTGTCGATCTCCGGTTGGATGGTTTGAGCCAGGAGAGGCTCGGTTGTTGGGTACAGATCTGGTTCAGGAGGCCTTGGACAAGGTCAGGATCATTCAGGAATAGGCTTCGTATAGCTCAGTCCAGGCAAAAGAGCTATGCAGATCGCAAGGTGCGAGATGTGGCTTTTATGGTTGGTGAGCGGGTATTGCTCCGAGTGTCGCCTATGAAGGGCGTGATGAGATTTGGGAAGAAGGGCAAGCTTAGCCCTAGGTTTATTGGTCCATTTGAGATTCTTGATCGAGTGGGAGAGGTGGCTTATAAACTTGCATTGCCATCGAGCTTATCAGCCGTGCATCCAGTTTTTCATGTGTCCATGCTCCGGAAATATTACGGCGATCCATCTCACGTGTTAGATTTCAACACCGTTCGGTTGGACAAGGACTTGTGTTATAAGGAGGAGCCGGTAGCTATTCTAGACCGGCAGGTTCGTCAGTTGAGGTCGAAGAGTTTTCCTTCTGTTCGTGTTCAGTGGAGAGGTCAGCCTCCTGAGGCATCAACCTGGGAGTCCGAGTTCGATATGCGGAGCCGTTATCCACATCTTTTTCCCGACTCAGGTACTTCCTTCTTCTGTCCGTTCGAGGACGAACGGTTGTTTTAGAGGTGGAGAATGTGACGACCCAAAGGGTCATCACTTTTTTTAGATCGAATTCATGGTTCTTGCTATTTTTGATTTGACAATACAATCTCATGGGTTATTTCTATTCAACTTTACTTTTCACTTTGCTCCTTCATATTTGTGACGCAGCAGCAGCGTCCTTAAAAATCCAAGATTCCTATGTTTCTGCAATTGGTGACTTATTAATTTGAGTAGGGGTCAAACTGTAGTATCTCAGCTCATGTTGGAAACTAACTGTGACAGCCCTCAAAACGAGGTTCTTCCTCCATTCCACAATTGCTGAATCCTCTTCCAGTTTCGCTTGGAAAATGGGGAATTTCCCTTCTTCTTCTTCTTCTTCTTCTTTTTTCCTTATTTCCCTAGGATTACTGTAAATTAACATATGCATCTGATCTCAGACCTTATTGTCCAATGATTTCACTTCTCTCTCTGGATCTAAACTCTATGCTATGACGAGATAGTTCCGTCACAAATCTCTTGTTCAACTTCAAAGAAAGAAACTGCGACAGCTTGTGAACTTTGCTGCTTAAACAAAATTCCTAAATTGATGCAAGTGCTAACGATACTCTTATTAATGAAGACACAAAGGAGATGGGGCTGAGTGGAAAATGTGATTTTTTCAATTGAAGCACAACTATAGAAGTGTAACTCATACAGTGCCTTTGACGCTTGTGAAGTGTCACCGAAGATTTGAAGCCTTCGGACACAAAGTTTTAAGGCGAAGGTTAGTTGGAATTTTGAATTTGGTTGCAAAGCGAGGTAAGTATCCGGTCTAACCTTAGCTTGAGGGATTAGGAGTTGTGTCATGTTTGTTAATTGCTTCTTGTTGAGTACGACGTATAGGCATGGTGACGAGCATCTATACGTTGGTGTCAAGCATGACCGTGAGTCTTAAATGGATAGTTGTTGCGTTCTTAAATGATACTACGAAAGCCTTAATTGATGATTCTCGATGTTGAGCAAGAATTCAGTTTATTTATCATGGACTTTATTCTTGGAAAACTTCAGCTTTATTTGAATCACTTTTCTTTTATCTTTTTGGTGATTACGTATATTATGACATATGAAATTAATTATGAAAAATGTTGTTCTTTTGTCACGTCATCATATAAAAATGTGAAAACCATTTCTAAGAGTACTGGATTCTAATTTTTTGAAATATTTGTAGAGCAGCAATGACACGTCCACTTTGTCCCGCCATTTAAGTGCTGGGCTACATCGATAATGTATGTTATGGTTAGAACTCAGGAAAGTTTTCAAGTTGAATTTTAATACTGTGAGTACATGAGCATGTAATAACTGAGGGACTTGTAGAATTAATTGAACACTTCAAAATTTAAGCTATCGCTTCCCCGAAAAGTTTAGCCGGATTGACAGTCCATGATCTATGTGTTCTGTTAATTGAGTATTGGCTTTAGTTGAGCTGAGTAGAAGTTGAGTTAAGATTGGTTATAGCTGATTCTCCCTTGCTGGGATGTTTGCTTTGATATTATTGTTCCCGTCCTGGGAAGTTACTATATTGCTTTTGTTCCCTTGCCGGGATTTCTTGTGATTTTCGTGATGACTTGTAAATGGGAGCGGGTGGTACGCCTACCACAAAATATGATGTAAATGGGAGCGGGTGGTACGCCTACCACAAGATATAATAAAATGGGAGCGGGTGGTACGCCTACCACAAAATATGAGAAATGGGATCAGGTTGCACGGCTGCAACAAGATGGAACTGAAAGTGAAAGTTGCCTGTGTTTCTCTTTATTCGTGTTAGAAGTTAAATTGTAGTTTCCTTATTATTCTTTGATGATCTATTTTATCTGCTACCCCGAAGCATGTTTCCCTTCCCCAGCTTTAAATGTTTAATTACTTCTATCTTTCCGCTGTAGATGTGTGTATATATATATATATATATATATATATATATATATATAACTGCATAGGTCTATCTGGAGTCTGGTCCTAGCCTCGTCACTTTCTCGCCGGGGTTAGGCCAGGCACTTACTAGCACATGGGGTCGGTTGTGCTGATACTACACTTTGCACTCTTTTGTGCAGATCCCAGTGCTGCAGATTTCGGACTGTAGTGAGCTTCCAGCTTCTTGCTTATCAGGCGACCCGAGGTAGTCCTGCAGGCATCCGCAGGCCTTGGTGTCTCCCGCAATTTATTCTACCTGTTTCTTTTATGTAGTCCCAGAGACAGTACTTTGTTATTTCTTTCAGACCCTTATTTGTAGTACTCTTAGACAGTCTGTGAAGCTGTGACACCAAATCTTGGGTAGTTTTGTGAAGGAGATTTTATTAGCGGTATTTTGAAGTTTGAAATTTTATTATTCCACTCGTTAAGTTATGCTGTTTATTAGTCGTTGGTTTTAAGTTGTAATGAATTTAAAATTGAAAACAAGGCAAATAATTCGGTTGATTGGCTTGCCTAGCTTTCACTAGTAGGCGCCATCATGACTACCGAGGGTGGAAAATCCGGGTCGTGACACCGTTGCACGGTGCAAATCCTTGCATTTTCCACAGTCGCGCCTCGGGCAGACTTGTTGAGGACGCCGGCTAGCGTATCGGTTAGCCATGCTTCGAGGAGCTTTTTTACAGCTGGACGTTTCTCCCCCCATTGATGTAAAGGCTCCCCTACCAAGAGATTTTGTGATGCTGCAGTGAGGAGGTGGTGACCCATTTTGCCTGGGGGAAGCATTGGGCATTGCGTCCTCATCCGCTATTTCACAACTCTCATTAATGACGTTCATGAGGTCGTTTGGGAGGTCACTTATTATTCTCGTCCTTTCTTCTCTGTTATCTGCCATATTGAATTTGTGCATACAAAGAAAGGAGATCTTGTTCTTGCTCTTTTTTTTTACGTTAGCGATCCGTGTTAGTTATAGATCTAGAAGAAACTAAAAATTTAACTAGAAAATTCCAACAGACAGCGCAAATTGCTTGACAAAAAAATATAACTTTCGGCTAAAACAGTTGAGTTTATATAATAATGGGTTAAACTTAGTTAAAAATAATATCTCTATATGTGAGTTTTGAAAACGTGAATAGTATTAGACAGATCTGGTAGTGGGTTGACTACAATATATATTAATTGTTCTAAAAAGTGTGAGCATTAATGGAGGAAGAACTAACAATAAATAATATTAAATGACATTTAAGTAAATAGAAGAAGTGGAAATCCAATAAAGGATGAATTAGATGATTGTCCCCCCTGACAATGATGAGTGACAGACAAATCCTAGAATGTTCGAATTATTCTTGGAACTGATGGAAAAATGTGAAATAATATGAACAAGAATCTTGATGAAAAAGTAATGTCTGTATCTTTATAAAAGAGTGAGAATCTTTTCTCAAAAGTCTGTTCTTATCAAAATGAATGTTACATGCCCTACATCACTGTCTCTTTTTCTATATATATGAGACATACCCGTAACATACCCTAATAGTACAAATGCAGAGAATATCCACTAGAATATTCTCTTTAATACTCCACTTTGAAAACTAGCCGTTACAACTCTACTAATGGTGATCGATCTCGTCCGTTGTTGACATCTCGACCACAAACCTCGCTGCTTCCCGGTCGACCTCGACTAACCCATTCCTTAATGCTATATTGTCCTAAATATTTTAGGACAGATTTTGACCTATACAAGAACAAAATTGAAAATATATATATTTAATTATATCTTGATTTTCTAAAATGATAAATATTCTGAACTAGTTATTTTTAGTAAAACAATTAAAATGGACCAGAGAAAGTACAACTTTAGTTATGGAATAAAGCAAGATTAAATTTGTTTTAAGTATAAAATGAATATATTTATAATATATTCTTGTACACCGTAAACTCCCCTATATAGGACAGGACTGATAAAGTCCGATATATTTCTAAATTCTAAATTATACTCCTAATACAACCGTCGAATTTAAAAAATAACAAAAGCACACTCGAAATTCAAGCAAAAGTAAAAGGCCCTTCACCTAATTCCCATTAAAAGTCTATTTTAATTACCACTTTTGATTTAACACTTAATCTAATAGGGCATGATAATCTTTGATGACATATATCTGCAACAGTCTTTTAAGACTGTTTAGTCGTAATTCAATTATTTAAACTTTAGGATAAAATAATGTTAATGATGCCATTGTCAAAGGTAAAAGTATGACAGAGTCAAAGCAATTCAACGATCAATTCTGACAGCTTACAAAAAAAGGGGGGGAGGGGGGGAAGGGGTCAAGAAAATTATCATAAACATAATTCTAAAAGGTATTTCAGAAACTAAAGCTAGCAAATGATCCCAGGTTTCTCTACAGCTTGTATCTATTAGGAGTAATTAATACCGATATTAAGAAACTAAAACTGATGGAACCTTTTGTGTTACAACCCAAATATCAATATAGGTCGTGATAGCGCCTAAAGCAGCCATCAGGTAAGCCAACGGTGATCAATCAACCTAATTATTCATTTTGATCATTTTAAAATCATAATTTCCGTTAATCAAATAGTATAAAAGCCGGTACACGTGCAAAACTCATGATTTTATTTTTCAATTCGTGTATAAAAATATAATTTTCAAGGTGAAATATTAATAATTGTATGAACTACAATAATTAACAACCAGTAGAAACCCAAAATCTGGTGTCACAAGTGCATGACCATCTACTAAGGAGTACAACAATAATACAACAACCGTCTAGAATACAAGTTAGACGGGGAAATAAATAACTCTGATGGAGACTCTGTATGTTGCGGATCGTAACAAGGAAATGCAGCTCACTGTAAGCCCCCGCAGAAGCTGCGCCTCTGCACCCAGAGGACCACCGGAAACATATATATACCTGCACAATAAGTGCAGCAAGTGTAGCATGAGTATGTAAATCAACGTGTATCCACTAAGTATTTAGCCTAACCCTAGAGAAGTAGTGACGAGGGGTCGACATTGACACTTACTAGTAGTCCAAATAAGACAGATACAGTAGAAGTAAAGAAACGCGAGGCAGAGTAAATAAACGAAATAACCAAGTATAAATACTTGGTCAATCCTCCTCTCCACAATAAACTCAAGTGCTCGATTAGCAGTTAGCCCCTCAACCGGAGCATATGTATATAATGGACCTTACCAGATAGGTCATCATAGTTCAAATCAGGAAAACACGCAGATACACTAGCTTTTTGTCAAATATTATGCACGATTCCATAAGAGTATTTTAATAGAAATGCCGAGGCGTACGGCCCGATCCCATCATAATGTGTGCACTATCGAGGGTCGAATGGCAAAAACCATAGATATATCTATTATATTGCCGAGGCGAACGGCCCGCTCCCATGAGAGTGTGATACATAATCCTACCGAGGCGAACAGCCCGATCCCATCATAATGTGCGCACCGCCGAGGGTCGAACAACACGAACCATAGATGTATCTATTATACTACCGAGGTGAACGCACCGATCCTATTAGAATAAGAAGCTTTAATGGGTGCTTGACCTCACTCACAAATAAACGTGTGAGATATAAATTTTTAAGGAAAACCTTTCGAGGAAAACGCATAGCACGAGAGAAATTCATAAGAGGAATACAATTATTCCCCGGCAAATCATGAAGCTCGTCAAATCTTTACAATAGCAAGTCTATCACTCTACGTAAGTCTAGTCTCAAGTCGTAACGTAAAATAAAGAAATTTAATAGGCAAGGGACAACTCAAATAGTAATGTTATAGCATGGCGGTAACCTAAGTCTACCCGGACATAACATAAATCTAGCTACGTACGGACTTTCATCACCTCGTGTGTATTTAGCCCCCACAACAAGTAGCACATATCAAATACATCACCTGGGGGTAGTTTCCCCTCATAAAGTTAGACAGGAGACTTACCTCATTCCGAAGTTCCATAGCCAGCTCCAACGCCACTCTAACACCTCAAACCGATGCCCGTCTCTCCAAAACTAGTCAAACGATGTGCAAATCGATAAAGTCAACACTCGGCCCCCCCAGATTCTGAAATTTTTCAAAGATAATCATTCCCCATAACACCACGAATTCAAATACATAATTTATTCCTATGTTCATGTCCAATTTCGTGGTCAAAATTCAAAAATATCAAATTCTAGGTTTTCTACCAAAATCCCACAATTTCTACTAATTTTCATATTTAAATCCTTATAGAATCCATGTATTTAACTTACAATAGGTGGAAATAACTTAACTTGCCATAGATGATGAAAAATCTCCCCTTGAAGCTCTCCAAAAATCGCCCAAAGCAAGAAGGAAATGAATAACATGAGAAAAACCCTGATTTTTAAACAATCTGCCCAGTCAATTTTCCGCACCTGCGGAACTCCTTGCACTTCTGCGGAAGCTACCTCGCAGATGCGGCTTGCCCCAAAGTGCCAACTTTTTCCGCTTCTACGACATTCAATCGCAGGTGCGCATCCGCTTCTGCGGAAATCATCCGCATCTGCGGACTCCCCAGCTCGAGCACCACTCTGCACCTGTGCGCCCATGACCACACATGTGGCTTCGTAGGTGCGCTACAACACCTGCACCTGCGATCATCCAGTCCCAGACCATTTCCGCTTATGTGCTTCTCCACTGGCATCTGCGAGCCCGCAGGTGCAGTAAATTCCTCGCACCTGCGAATCCAACCAGCCTAACTCCCTGCCGCTTCTGCACGGGCCGCTTGTGTGATCTCGCACCTGCGGCCATAACCTCGCAGGTGCGATCGCACCAGAAGCCTTAAGCTTCAGCTGTTCCTCCAAGTCCAAACTCGATCCATTTTCAATCTAATTTGCACCACGGGCCACCTGGACTCCGTCCAAACATACCAACACATCCCAAAATATGATACAGACTTAGTCGAAGCCTCGAATCACGTCAAGCAACATCAAAATTACAAATCGACGGTCAAAACCTTTCTTTCAACTTTTCAACCTTCAAACTTCACCGAACGCGTCTGAATTACACTTTAACATCCCGGAATAATACCAAACTTTACGTGCAAGGCACAAATCATGATACAAACCTATTCCAAGGCTCGGAACTCCAAACTGACATCGATAACATCAAAATCTATTTCAAACCAAACTTATGAAATTCTAGAACTTCCAAAAGGCCAACTTCCCATAATGGGCACCGAAATGCTCTCGAACCACCCAATAATCAACCCGGACACACGCCCAAGTCCGAAATCATCATACGAACCTATTGGAACCTTCAATCCCGATTCCCAGGTCATTTACTCAAAAGTCAAACCTTAGTCAATTCTTCCAACTTAAAGCTTCCGAATTTAGAATTTTCTTTCCAAATCAACCTCGAACTTCCCAAGATTCAATTCCGACCACATGTACGATTCATAGAACATGAAGTGAAGCTATTCAAGGCATCAAACCGCCGAACGACGTGCTAGAGCTTGAAATGACCGGTCGGGTCGTTACATTCTCCCCCACTTAAATATATGTTCGTACTCGAGCGTGCTAAGAACTGCTCCGGAGTTGCCCCAAAATTATTGTTCAACACCTCGTACACCTACCTGTGCCACCACAACCTAGTTGAGCACATTAGCTCGAGCCAGACTGAAGATCCTCCCTTTATATAGTCAATAAGCCTTAGAACCAAATTTCAGCTTTCGAATTTCTTTACAAGACCTGATTCTAACATACGAATATCGTACCAATCTCCACATGCTGAATCCACACATGATCATGCACCCATGCTGACTTCACACAATGCACCGCATAACTCATTTCCCCAACAACCTCCTCCAAGCACAACAGTTGCAAATTCATTGACCTGACGCCCGTAGCATACCTTATAACACATATAAGTCCGGTTTCAATCCTTATGATACTGCCACAACGGAAGAGATGTGTAGAAACTCATAACCATGTCTGAATCAACAAATCATGGAGTCTCTCCTCCTGACAGGAACCATTACCTCATTCTGAACTGAATAATGATAGTTGCTCTTTAATATACCTTATATAAATCTGATTGCATTGTCTCTAAGTCCAATAATCTCGTCTCACCCAGTACACGCTGCTCGGGAAATAAGCTGCCTCGACACTGCCAAAAATCTCATATGACGCCATCAATGCGCCAACAAGCTGCAAACTCGAATGTGACACATAAAGAGGAATGAACTCTGAAAAAAAACTACCCCAGCCCGCGTAACGAATAAAATGACTGAACAGATGCTATAAACCCTTCTCAAAGAATGAGAAACCAAATACACAGAAATAGATATAGGGAACTGTACCCAACATCTCACTATCGCGGCGTGCAACTCGATCCACACATGATACCGTTGCGGCGTGCAACCCGATCCAAATAACATACTCGTGGCGGCGTGCCACTCGATCCATATATAACAATTTATAAGGAAATGCCCACCGATCTAGAATGCTCATACCCACGAAATGCCCAGAAGATATCGACCACAAGCACGCCAAGTGCAAAAAAACCCTGGGGAGACGGATAGCGCCATATGCTACAGAACTCAAGCACAACTAAGGTGCAATAAATGACCTGCATCTCGAGAGCCATCCTATTCACATAATACTACAAGCTACACGAGATCACAACACATGTGCAAATGATCAAGTCGTCTCACAACCCACCTGGCACAATAGAGTGTTACATGGAATAGATGATGGCAGGATTAATATCAAGCGCCCGAAGATTCCTTCGTAAGCAATGCTATGATGAATGAACACATCCGATCTGATATAAATCTACTAGCGGACCTCAAGCCGACGCTTATCCCATACTGGGCTAATAACCTTCCAAAGATCCACAATGACCCTATTCATGACACACACGAACAGTCGTCCAATCCAGAACAAACTCCCATAGTCCACAACCAAAGGAATAGAGTGCCTTTCAGGCATAAATTCTCACATTAGCGACAATACCAAAATCTACATACTTGGTTTCAATCCTTAACAATCAAGTGACTAACATGTCACACTTATACAAATCTCCCCGTGGGGTACGCTCCCACGACCTTTCGCACTAGGCAGCAAAGTTTGCACCTCCACACCACCAACCGTACAAATTCGATAAAGCTGACCAAGAGTTCGCAGTTCAGTACACAAAGCCTCTTACACAGGACACCGTGCTCAAGTGACACTAAAGAAAATACCAGCTTACTCTGAACATATAAACTCCTTCCTGCTCATCCGAGCTCGCGACATTCTCGTCAACACCAAACCGCAACCTTGATCCTCAACTTTCAATTCCCATGCCGCTCACTGCACCTATCATGCTGCTACACGAGAGAGCAAGAATTCATCATAACCGCTAAACTACTGGTAGAATAAACACTTCATTGGTTAGATTCAATTCACTTAACTTACTTTGGAAGGACTATTGCAACACTCAACTGAATTCCCAAACCACAAAAATACAAACCTCAAGTCGTGAACTAGACCGTCGTAACTCTTTTGGAATCTTTTTACACAACAGGGCCATTTGACTCAAATACCTCCCAATTCAATCAAGTTATGGTGACTGTCAAGCCCGCACGTACAACCACAAACCACACGCATAACTTCACACGCCGAAGGAATTGATCATTGCCACAATCATGCTAATTCAACAATTACTAACCGAACCAACTTCTGCTAATTTCCTCTTGACTTGCCTTAGAAATAATAATAGCTTCATTCAAAAACATAACGAACTCAATCCGCACTTATCCCGAGTGACCCGAATCATGAGACTACATCGCCTTAATACCCATGAACCATCTCATACCCTCCTCAAGCGCACAATAGCATCTCTAACTGGTACGCCTGTTCTGCAAGAACTTTCGCAAATCCGAAGCTATTTCTCCCTTTCCTCAAATACTGCACCGCAGACTCGATGATAACATAGAACACTCCAAGCCCCTTTCATAATCCACTGTACGAACTCGATCCTTAACCACACAACGGACCCGAAATCTTTAGGCACTGCACCTAAATTCTTGAATCCACTAGAACTGTTGTTGAGAGTCACCCACTCTGACCTGGTCCCGAATATAACCAAATTCCAACGCTCTGCTATCACATGAACACCCCCTCAAAGACGTAACCAGCTGAATTCTTTTCCTTGTACATCACATCCACAAGAAACATAAACTCCGAGTCTCCCCATTGAGATCAACTGAAAATCTAACAATACCTTCCAAACTCGAAGTCACGTTGCATCCAAAAACGATAATCAAGTCTTCACACCCCTCTTCATTTCAAGAAAACTCCTCTTTGCTATATTCAATCTCCCTCGGTACAGTAGCCACCATCCCACATAAAATCCATAGACCAAATCACCTTCCATTACGATTCCCAAATCGCCCTAGACTTTCTCAAAGCACGTGACGATCCTACCATAGAATCTATACGCTACCCTGCCACTTCTACTTCGGTTAACCTATCTCTTTAGGAAACTTCTCGACCTCTGTTGTGCGTACTTGACCTGCTAACAATTCAATCACCACGAGACACCTCCCACCATGTCCCTCCTCATCCTTCGCTACCTAAAGGTTGCATCAAATCAACATCCATCTCTGTAGCACCTGGACTAATAAATTGCTACCAACTCTAAGCCTCCTTGAAGATCATCTCTCTCTCGAGCCATCAGCATTTGAAACACCAATTCGATTCTGAAACCGCTACACACCGCCATCTCTGATAACCGTTTCGTAGATACTATTTCACCATGCCCTACCCCGAAGGCAAATCAAAGAAGATCATAACACTAGCGAACCTTAATGCGTTCAAACAAGGACGACGACACTGCATCACAATGAAAATTCAACCACACTCGAAAATATCAAGTCTCGTTACTCTATCAACCAAAGTCTGAACATCCATAGTTTGATTGCCTTTCCTCTGTTGGAAGTAAAGGCTGAACCTCTAAATCATGCACTGAAATCTGTGCATAGTATCAAAACCATCAAAAATATAGATATTGAGCTAAAACTACAGAACATGGTTCCACAAGGAGATGATAATAGCCTGCTCGAATACGCAGGGAAAAACATCTGGCACCACGTCTGTAGTACCACTAGAACTCCTCGATGTCCAAATGATAAGCGCTTTATGTCGCATAAGATTGAGTAGGAAGGAAATAAAAGCATAAGCCCTCAAAAGAATAAAATCGCACGATGAGGAATCAAGAAGGGAAGTGCTACTAACAGGCTCTAGCCTCTCGAGGATAAGTACAGGCGTCTCCGTATCGATCCGCAAGGCTCAACCAGACTTGCTCATGACTCGTGAGACCTAAGTGAACCTAACGCTCCGATACCAAGCTGTCACGACCCAAATTCCACGATAGATCGTAATAGCGCCTAACACCGTCGTCAGGCAAATCAACCGTAATCGATCAACCTAATTACTCATTTTGATTATTTTAAAATTATAATTCCTGTTAATCAAATAGTATAAAATCTGGTACACGTGCAAAACCCATGATTTTATTTTCCAATTCCTATATAAAAATATAATTTTCAAGGTGAAATGTTAATAATTACATGAACTAGAACAATGAACAACCATTATGAACCCCCAAAACTCGGTGTCACAAGTGCATGAGCATCTAGTAAGGAGTACAATAACAATAAAACAACCGTCTGAATGCTGCGGATCGTAACAAGAAAACGCAGTTCACCGTAAGCCCCCGCAAAAGCCGCACCTCTGCACCCAGAGGACCACCGGAAACATATATATACCTGCACAATAAGTGCAGCAAATGTAGCATGAGTATGTAAATCAACGTGTACCCTGTAAGTATCTAGTCTAACCCCAGAGGAGTAGTGACAAGGGGTCGACATTGACACTTACTAGTGGTCCAATAAGACAGATACAGTAGAAGTAAACAGACGTAAGGCAGAGTAAATAAACGAAATAAAGATGTATAAATAAGTGGTACATCCTCCTCTCAACAATAAACTCAAGCGCTCAATTAGCAGTTACCCCCTCAATCGGAGCATATGTATATAAAGGACCTTACCAGATAGGTCGTCACAGTTACAAATAAGGAAAACTCACAGACACACTAGCTTTTTGTCAAATATTATGCACGATCCCACAAGAGTATTTTATAAAAATGCCGAGGCGTACGCCCGATCCCATCATAATATGTGCACTGCCGAGTTTCGAACTGCAAGAACCATAGATACATCTATTATATTGCCGAGGCGAACGACCCACTCCCATGAGAGTGTGATACATAATCATGCCGCGGCAAACGGCCCGATCTCATCATAATGTGCGCACTGTCGAGGGTCGAACGGCACGAACCATAGATGTATCTATTACACAGCCGAGACGAATGGCCCGATCCCATTAGAATAATAAACTTTAATGGATCCTTGATCTCGTTCACAAATAAATGTGTGAGATATAAATTTTTAAGGAAAACCTTTCGGGGGAAACGCATAGCACGGGAGAAATGTGAAAGAGGAGTACAATTATTCACCGGCTAATCATGAAGCCCATCAAATCTCTACAATAGCAAGTATATCACTCTACACAAGTCTAGTCTCAAGTCGTAACGTAAAATAAAGGAATTTAATAGGCAAGGGACAACTCAAATAGTACAGTTATAGCATGGTAGGAACCTAAGTCTACCCGGAAATAACATGAATCTAGCTACGCACGAACTCTCGTCACCTCGTGCGTGCGTAGCCCCCGTAACAAGTAGCACATATCAAATACATCACCTAGGGTTAGTTTCTCCCACACAGAGTTAGACAGCAGACTTACCTCGCTCCGAAGTTTCATAGCCGGCTCCAATTCCACTCTAACACCTCAAACCGATGCCCGTCTCTCCAAAAGTAGTCAAACAATATGCAAATCCATAAATATAAACTCTATTACCCATAGTCGATAAAGTCTAACCTCTGGCCCACGTGTCGGGATTTCAAAAAGTTTCAAGGATAATCATTACCCATAACACCACGAACTCAAATATATAATTTATACCTAATTTCATGTCCAATTTTGTGGTCAAAATCCAAAAATACCAAATTTTAGGTTTTCTACCAAAATCTCACAATTTCTACTAATTTTCATGTTTAAATCCTTATAGAATCCATGTATTTAACTTACAATAGGTGGGAATAACTTACCTTGCCATAGATGATGAAAAATCTCCCTTTGAAACTCTCCAAAAATGGCCCAAACCAAGAGAGAAATGAGTGAAATAAGCAAAACTCCGATTTTTAAACAATCTGCCCAGTCGATTTTCCACACTTGCGGAACTCCGTGCACTTTTGCGGAAGATACTTTGCAGATGCGGTTTCCCCCAAGGTGCCACCTTTTTCGTCTTTTGCAGACATTCAATCGCAAGTGCGCATCCGCTTCCGCATCTGCGAACTCCCCAGATCAAGCACCACTCCGCACCTGCGTGCCCATGACCAAACCAGGAGCTTCGTAGGTGCGCTACAGCACCCGCACCGGCGATCATCCATCCCCAGACCACTTCCGCTTCTGCGTTTCTCCGCCCCTATCTGCGAGCCCGCAAGTGCAGTAAATTCCTCGCACCTGCAAATCCAACCAGCCTCACTCCCTACCGCTTCTGCGACCCCTAGGCCGCTTCTGCGGTCTCACACCTGCGGCCATAACCTCGCAGGTGAGATCGCACCAGAAGCCTTAAGCTCCAGTTGTTCCTCCAAGTTCAAACTCGATCAGTTTCCAACCCGATTCACACCCGGGGCCCCCGGGACCCGGTCCAAACATACCAACACATCCCAAAATACGATACAGACTTAGTAGTAGCCTAGAATCACGCCAAACAACATCAAAATTACAAATCGACGGCCAAAACCTTTCTTTCAACTTTTCAACCTTCAAACTTTGCCGAACGCGTCCGAATTACATTTAAACATCTCGGAATGATGCCAAACTTTACGTGCAAGTCACAAATCACGATACAAACCTATTCCAAGGCTCGGAACTCCAAAGGGACATCGATAACATCAAAATCCACATCAAACCAAACTTATGAAATGCTAGAACTTCCAAAATGCCAACTTCCCATAATAGGCGCCGAAATGCTCCCGGACCACTCGATACTCAACCCGAACACACGCTTAATATGAAATCATCGTACGAACCTATTGGAACCTTCAAATCCCGATTCCGAGGTCGTTTACTCAAAAGTCAAACCTTAAACAATTCTTCCAACTTAAAGCTTCCGAATTTAGAATTTTCTTTCCAAATCAACTTCGAACTTCCCGAAATTCAATTTCGACCACACGTACAAGTCATAGAACATGAAGTGAAGCTACTCGAGGCCTCAAACCGCCCAACAACGTGCTAGAGCTCTAAACGGCCGATCGGATCGTTACATTTTACATATTATTAGTTAAATATTTGAATTGCCAAATTAATTAATGCATGTCTAATTTTGTTCGGAAACTGATTCAATCAATCAACAAGCGAAAAACGTCAATAAATTGTCATGCTATGTGTCACATGTGAGAGACCCATCTTTGTAAGGTAACGAGTCTGATGCTGATTTACTTTATTTCCTCAAATAAAAAAGGAAACTTGAATTAAATAAACGAAGAGCTACAAAATTGAAACGAAAAAATATACCCTAAATTCCCGGAAACTTATGTTAGCAATTTATAAGCATATTATACCTTGACTTCTGCAAAGGAACTTTCTTGCAAACTAAAGTCACCGTTGGGATATGTAAAGAAAACCGATAAATCGCACCAACTCAATAATTCGAGTTAAATCGAGAAAAAAAATTCAAATATGGTTTGATTTGATTTGGTTTAGTGTTGGGGAAAAAATTCGACCATAATTGGTTTGGTTTGCTTTTAACAACAAAAAAAAAGTGAAACCGAAACCAAACCAACCCGACATTACATTTATACAATTTTAAAAAATATTTTATGCATATAAATATTTATTATAATATAATTTATAAATATTTCTTAAACTTATTCACAATTTTATCTTTAAAAGTATTACTTAAAATTTTGGACTAAACATTTTTGAATGTCCAATAAATTTTATAACCCATAAAGGTACTAAGTCAAATAAAGTTCAAATCAATACTAATGTTAATAAAGGAAATTCAATCAACACTAGGAATGATAATAGTGTTAGATATCTATTTTTTCGTTTTGCATTGATTTATAATGAAAATGTATAAACTATTTATCTTTTTCTTTATGCTTAGCTGTGTAACTAATAGTACTTATTAGTTATACTTATTTTAGCACGACATATATAGTATTTTTAGATTATGTTAATTTGTATTATAGTGTATTAATTAGTAATATTTTCTTGTGCGATTTTATTATCTTTGTTATTGAATATTTTAGTACAATGTTATGACTCATCTCATATTATTATTTTATTTTGTTGAAAAATACGTTATATAGATGTATCCTACTAGGACTAAAATAAATATTTGGAGCACAAGTTATATATTTTGTGCTATTAAGACTTTACCGGGAAAAAATTCGAAAATCCGAAAAAATTCGAAAAACTCGAGAAAAATCGAGAATGAAAAATCCGACTTTATTGGTTTGGTTTGGTTTATAAATTTAAAAACCTGACACCATTAATTTAATTTGATAATTAAAAAATTCGAACCAACCCGACCTATATACAACTCTAATCACCACGAAAACAATTTTCTTCATATTTCATCTTGTATTTCTTTAGTCTGTCATAAGGGTTGCAGACGTAGTATTTTTTATTTTTCAATTTTTAAATGACTAGGACGCGTTAAAGTTTGTAAAGTGATTGTGCGACATTTACGAAAATCCATGTCACTTTCAAATAAAGGTTAGAAATTCTTAAGCTTAGTTAATCAAGCACAAATGATCATTTTTTTTCCTGGTTTTACCTTAGAATTATGCTGAGTCCTTGCTAAATTCTTTATTATACTTCGAAAACTTAGACCCGTTTGATTATTGATTTTGGCAGCCTTTTTTCCAAAAAAAAAAAAAAAAAAAAATTAAAAACATTGTTCGTTTATGGATACGATCAGTTTTCAAAAAATAAATTTGAAAAAGATTTCAATTTCCCAAAAATTAGTTTATAACAGTTTTTGGATGAAATTTTATCTTCCATTTACAAAATTTAAATTTTTTTTAAATAAAACGCATATCTAAAAATACAACTTCAACTTTCAAAATTTATTTTTCTAACCCATACAACTTCAAACTCTTCTTTTTAAACTTTAACCAAATTTATACCCAAACATTAGCTTACTGGTCTATACTCTATACATGTACCTTTGCTTTTCTTTTGGTTTCTGCTAGAATGTTAAATGTCACGAATAAGCAATGAGTGGAGTAGTATTTTGTATATTATACTAGCTTGGAGGGAGTGTGAAAAAACCTTTAATAATGACTACTAGGATAAAGCGACAAGCGGAGACTAAAGATTACTATTAACTGGTAAAGTTGAAATCATGTAGATCACGAGTTAGAATCGTGAAAACAGCCTCTGGCGTAAATGCTAGTAAGATTGTGTACAATTGAACCGTTGTGGTTCCGCCACTCTCTAAATCCCGAACATAACGGAGCTTAATACACTAAATTATTCTTTTTTTAATAAATTTTTTAATACAAAATATATGTTATAAGCAAAAACTATTATATCGACCCATAAGTAATATTGCCCCTGCTTCTAGATCAATAGAAGTTTGAGGTGCTTCTAGGTCAATAGAAGTTTGAGTTGAGCAAAACGCAGTTAAGGAGAATGAGCACTTCCGCCTTTGATTGGTCTTATACGAGTGTTTACCCTTGAAACGGATAACAATTGAATTTGTACGCGATTTTAAGAATATACGCATTGATTCAACACAAATAATCAAGAACATTAGATAAATGAGTTAAAGACAAAATGAATAATCAAACCAATTGTAATGTTACGGTCTAGCTCGAACTTAGATTAAACAGTAGTTTTACCCTTGATTGAACACTTGATTCGAAGTCAATTGTGAATGAAGAACAAGCAATAAAGTAAGACCTTTGCAATACCTAGAAAGTTGAAAAATGAATTTGTATTGCCTTGATTTGCGTGTTACAATGTGTCTTATCAAAGAAAAAAAAATTTATATAGTAGGAGATTTTCATCCCTAGTACAAGTCTTAACAAGGTAAAAATCTTCCTTTCTTGTTAATTATTGATCTGTAACCGACACCGGGCGAGATATGCGCCGTGATATCTAGTTAGGTACGGATATCACGGCCCTCTGTTAGTCGTGACCGTTTGCCATATTTCATGAGGTCTTAAAGCTCGTTTTGGGTCCGGGGAGCGTTGCTTTATCACGCTCGGGGATAAGCACATGGTTCACCTTTCATGGGTCTCGGTACAAAAGGCTCCCAACCTCGATTTCAACCTCGTGTGTCTGTGCCCTTCTTCCGTCATATTCACCGGAAAATCGGAGTATGCATTATCCCCGATTTTACCCGTATACAGACAGTCCCCTCGTTTTCCGGAGAGTAGGTTCGCTGGAATGATGGGAAACGAGTAGATGAACCTCGGTTTCTTCCATTGTACGTTATAACTGAGATGACATGTAAATTGAAACGTCCCATCAGTCGCGTTGTTCTGACTTCGGACACGTGTCGGTCATCGCCTGGCTGTCTTCGAATGTGAAACGTCGCACATTGACTGCATTTTCCCCTATAAAAGCTTCAACCCTCTTCACTTCTTTCACTTTTCGATTAGAGACTTTACCTTCGAACATTCTAACGGCTTTTAAATTCTCCAGATCTTCATACGTTGTTCATTAAGCCTTCATATCTTCGTCTTCATCATCATACTTTTTCTTTGAACTTTCGTCCCAGACGTTCAAACCTTCATACTATCTTCAAATCTTCATATCTTTCTTCAAACCTATATTTTCTAGATTACAATGGCTAAAACTTCCAAGTTAGTGCCTCAGCAGGCTGCCCTCTCATTTTCCCACCCGGCCGCAGATGCCACAGTGGCTGTTCCGGAGGTGGCTCAAGAGCCCCCATGAAGAGTTTCGTACCTGGGGGCTGCTCTATCAGGGATCACTTCAAGGTCGAGAAGGCCTATAGTCAACAGGACCGAGGCGAGGGAGCATAGAGATACATATGCTCCATCACTGAAGAAACCCTACCCGTAGTCTGAGCAGACTGTAAGTGGGAGGGCAAGGATGTGGTCATCCCCGGGTTCAATGACGATATAACTACTCACGTGAAAGGAGTATCTGAGAGTATACACTTATCCATTCATGCTAGCCCCTGTGGACCCCATAGTTCTTGTTTTCTGCAAGAGGTACGAGGTGTGCCTTGGGAAAATCCACCCGTCCTTCTGGAGGATTATGATCCTCTTGCACCATTTTTTGAATAACACCGAGTCTTCTCGATTCACGCTCGACCACCTTCTCTGCCTGTACAGTTACCAAATCTTCCGAGGGGGACTGATCAAGCTCGTTCGCCGAGCAAGCAAGGCTCCTTTCTCGTCGAGCATTAACAAGGACCGAGACCGAGGCTGGCAGGGGAGGTTCGTTCAGGTGAAAACCGAAGACCTGATAC
>MCJB01025435.1:50460-82506 GCA_002018475.1 Nicotiana obtusifolia | reverse complement strand
GAGTTTCTGTCGTTCCCCGAGGAGTGGAACGCATCCCATAAGTATTGTCTTTCTTGAGTATTTCTTCCTCTTTATTTCTTTTTCTTATTGGCTTGTGTTTGTAGTCATGCAGCTGGTTCCCAAGTTCCAGATGCAATCCCTCGATTCAAGGAATGGATCGAGGGGATTTGTAAGCAGATGCCGTACTCCGAGCGCGCATGGCGCAAACTTTCAACGGGTAAATGCGAGGCCCGTTCCCATGGTGAGGTTCTTCCTTGAATAGTTATCATCACGCTCTTGTGCTAACCTTTTCTTTTTTCTTATAGGACTGCCTAAGACCGCCGAACTTAGGCTGCTGGATAAGGACGAGGACCCGTCCTTGCTTGCCGAGCCCTCTATTCCGGAACAACCCGGAGCTGCCGGGAAGGACAAGAGAAAGAAGAAGAGGAAAAAGTCCTCGAGTTCCCCGGACCCCCAGGTAAAGAAAAAGAAGAGGACGGCCACCCAGGTTTGGAAGCTCAAGAAGAATACCAAGTATAGGGTACCGGACCTCAACTTTCTCTACCAGCTCAGAGATAAGCCCGAAGAAGATGACATCTTCATCGCCCATGGATCAACCCCTACTGGGGAGAAGGCGACGACCGAGAAAGGGGGCCACGAGGTCGATCCCCTTCTAACTCGAGAACTTGAGGGGGAGATGGAGACTGCAACCTCCCAGGAAGCTGCTCCAGTTCTGAAGGAGGCAACCAGTGTCATTGACATCATGGAGATGACATCCTATGCCGAGTCCATACTCGAAGAGGTCCAAGCGGGCAAAAAAAAAAGTTAATTGAGCTCAACTCTTTTATCGATGGCATGGACATGTCCGCATTGGAGGATATTTTCGGGCTGGGTCACCTGGAGATCCCGAAAAAGGACGTGTCATCGGGAGCTGGCAGGCCAAGTTCGAGCCCAAAACTGGTGAAGCAATTTCCCGAATCGAGCGTGGACCCCGGGCGTAAGTGGACGGTCGTTCTCACAATCTCGAAGGATACTCAGGTCCTATTTGCTCTTTTGGGCGTAGCCAGCTACCTCCGATGCCTGGTGACTGAGAAGGATCAGGCAAAGATGAACGAGGCGGGCACGTCAAGTCTTTTTAACGAGCGCAGCATGCGCTGAACTAGGTAAGGCGTTAACACTTTTGTACCCCTTTATGAATCCTACTTAGGTTTTCCTTTGATGTCTCTTACTAATTTCATCGTTTTACAGGCTTTGGTGCTTTACCACGAAAGCTTCCTCCAATACTACTTGGAAATTAGCCAGCTCGAGTTCGAGATCAAAGAGCAGGTCCGGAAGAAGGACATGTACATGGCTCTTAATGAGCAACAAGACAAGGCCCTTAAAGACCTCCCGATTCTCCAAGCCTAGTTGGTAAAGGGAACACACCAACCTAGTTGACAAAGGTAAAGGTCTTTGAAGAGGGAACACACCAACCTAGTTGAGAAGGTAAAGGTCTTTGAAGCTAAAAATGAGAAGCTAGTCGTGGTGACTAACAACACAACTTCGTAGGTCCAACAGAAGATATTTTTGATCGGCCAGGTGCGGGCTGAGATGGACGAGGTCAATGCCACGACCGAAGTATGGAATGGCAGGCTGGACCTGTTGGCCTCGGAGAAGGAAGCTGCGAAGGCGGAGCTAGCGTCGATCGAGAACCAACTTTGGGTGGCAAAGGACAAAGCCGACAAGTGGTCTCAGTTGAACAATGATCTCCGGGCACAGCTGAGCTCGGCCGTCGCGGAACGGGATGCTCTCGGATTTGGACATAACCTCTACTGATGCCGAGGAAATAGTACCCAGTATATGGCTGATGTGGATGTAGCCGAAACCCACTTGAAGACACAGATTGAATACATGAAGTGGTTGTCCCAAAGAGAAACCCTCGAAGAGATCCACGGCCGAGGTTTCGACCTATCGGCCGAGATCAAAAATGCTAGGAAGCTTGAGGCCAAGGCAAAGGAGCTCTACGAGCCTGAGGGTACTGTAGGCTCTGAGTGTTTCGAGGTCTGAGAGATCTGAGGCTTTCGATGGTTCCGGCAACGAGTTGGGCCCCGGTGAAGACCAGGCATAGATTCCTTAGTACTTTTATAGGTTTTTATTTTTCCGTGTGTTTGTTTTTTGTTTATTTTGAGGCTGTTCTATCGGGCCTTTGTAAATATATTTTGGAATATATATCAAAAAAATTCCCTTTCTGGCAATATCGTGACTTTACGTTTTCAGCATCTTCTTGCAATTTCTATTGGTGTATTGTTTTTTATGCCTTATCGTAGAATCAGATGTAGTTCTGGGGCATTCATTTTTTGGAGGTTCAAACGAAGCCCGACTTCGATGCAACTTTGTTTGCTCGTGGCTTCAAACCCTCGATGAGATCGAAAGTTTCCAATATGCTTGAGTGTTTTGAGACGATGTTTTTGTCGAGGGTAACCTTTTAGTAGGTTTCAAATTTTCGTAAAGACCTTACATTCTAGTTACGGGCTTCGGACGTCTCTCAGCCATTTTTAGGGTGGCCATAGCATTTTATATTTGGGAACCGCCTAATAGGTATGGTGCCTCCGAGATTCGATAACCCGGGTCATTCAAATTTTCTTTGGGCGACAATCCCCGAGTAGGGGAAGCCTACAGGCTCGATAGTCCTTGAGTAGGGGTAGCCCGTGGGCTCGATAGTCCCCGAGTAGGGTTAGCCCGTGGGCTCTACAATCCGGGATCAAAGAAGAAAAAACGTGTAATAGCAAAGCGAAAACTTCTTTCATTTCTTAGTATACAAGGTACACGATCGAAAGCGCATAAAAACTTGTGCCATGGCTAGAGTGGGCTATGTAGGCACGGTTCATACGATCGTTTGGCCCTTATAATGAATCCTAACCACCAAGCCTTAGCTTTTAGTGCACAAAGTTTTCTTTTTCCCTTGCTAAAGACCTCAATCCGAGGCATAACGGCCCCCAGTATTCGAGGTCGAGCTCGTGAGGGCTGGGATACTATTTACCTGAAGTAAAGGATCATTGACTCCGGTTTGAAACTGGTTTTCGAATCTAAGCTAGCACATTTTACTGTTGCCTCGTTAAGAACCTTGCCGAAAAACCCACTTAGGGATAAAACCAGTTCAAGGGAAAAAGAGTGCAATGTTTGCTTTCAAACCTAATAGCCACATCCGTCCTTGGCCATTTACCTGCATATGTTAGTCCGATTTAAAACATGATTAAAGAGTAATTGAGTTCGTACTTTAGCAGTAGTACCGCTTTAAGTGTGACACTCTCCAGTTGTTCGGTAGTTGTACACTGTTTCCCGCTTCGAGTGTGTATGAGGCTTTGCTGGTTATTCTGACAACTCGTTATGGTCCTTCCCGGTTCGGTCCCAGCTTTTCCTCATTCGGGTTCCTGGTGTGTAAAGTTACTTTTCGCAACACCAAGTCCCCGACATGGAAGTTTCAAAGGCTGGCTCTTCAAATGTAATACCTTTCTATTTGATGTTTCTGGGCGGCCTCCCGCCTTTCAACTAATAGTTCCAGGTTCATGATCATGGCCTCGCCGTTTGGCTCTTCTGTCATATATTGGAACCTGAGGCTTTATTTTCCTACCTCGACTGGTATTAAGGCTTCGGCTTCGTAGACCAATGAAAATGGGGTGGCCCCGGTGCTAGATTTCAACGTCGTACGGTATGCCATAGGACTTCGGGCACGATCTCCTTTCACTCCCTTCTGCACTGGTCAACCTCTTTTTGAGGTTTTAAAGTATGGTCTTGTTTGTTGATTCTGCCTGCCCGTTCCCACTAGGGTGATAAGGTGTTGATAGTATCTTCTTGATCTTGTGCTCTTCAAAAAATTTATTTACCTTGCTGTCGACAAATTACTTTCGATTATCGCAGACGACATATTATCTGGTCGCAGATGAAGGCAATGACTTCTTTCTCCCAAACTTTTTTGAATGCTTGAGCCTCAACCCATTTGAAAAAATAATCAGTCATGAATAGTATGAATTGAGATTTACAAGGTGCCCGCGGTAAGGGACCGGCGATGTCCGTTCCCCACTTCATAAATGTCCTCGGGGACAAAACCGAGTGGAGCATTTCTCCCAGTTGATAGATCATCAGGGCGTGTCTCTGGCAGTCATCGCATTTCTGTATGAAGTCCTTCGCATCTTTCTCCATTTCGGTCCATTAGTAGCCGGCCTTGATTAGTTTTCGAACCACAGATTCTACCCTCAAATAGTTCCCACAAGTGCCTTCATGAACTTCTCTCAAGGCGTATTCTGTCTCTCCCATTTCCAATCATCTGGTTAGCGGGCCGTCGAAGGTTCTCCTGAATAACGCCCCTTCGACCAAGCTAAATATGGGAGCTTTGGTATGCAGGACTCTCGATTCTTTGGGATCCTGGGAAATTTTCCCAGTCTTCAAGTAGTCTATGTTACTTATTCCTCCAGTCCCAAGTAAAACTCGTTGAGTTTACTTCGGCGTGGCCTTCTTCTATCACCGACTTCATGAACTACACTACTGTTCTCGAACTAAATTCATCAGCATCGACCGACGGCCGCAAGTTAGCCAGAGAATCGGCCTCGCTGTTCTAATCTCGGGGTACGTGCTGCAGGGTCCATTCCCTGAATTGATGCAGCATTGCCTGTAATTTGTCCAAGTATCTTCGCATCCGTTATTCCTTTACTTCAAACGCCCCGCTAACTTGATTTACTACGAGGAAGGAGCCGCTCTTAGCTTCGACCACCTCGGCCCCAAGGCTTTTAGCCCCCCAATTTTAGACCTGCAATCATAGCCTCATACTCGGCCTCATTGTTAGTTAATTTCACTGTTCTGATAGATTGCCTAATTACATTTCCCATAGGCGGTTCCAATACGATGCCAAGCTTGGACCCATTCGTGTTCGAGGCACCATCTACGAAAAGGGTCCAGATTCCTAAAGTGGTTCTCGAGGTTAACAGTAATTCCCTTTCGACTTAGGGTATTAAGGCGGGCGTAAAGTAGGCCACCAAAATTTGCCAAAATTTGAGATATTATGGCGGTTGGGGGTCGATACTCGATATCGTACCCGCTGATCTTGACGGCCCATTTGGCCAACCGTCCCGAGAACTCGATTTTGTGCATAATGTTCCTCAGTGGGTAAGAGGTCACGACACATATGGGGTGGCAATGAATTACGACTTTAGCTTTCTGAAGGCGCTTAGCAAAGCGAGTGCCAATTGTTCTAGGTGAGGATACCTTGTTTCAACCTCGCTTAGAATTCTACTGACATAGTAAATAGAAAATTGCGTACCTTCCTCCTTTCGGACTAAAACTCCACTTACCGCCACTTCAGAAATTGTCAAGTAAAGGTACAGTTGTCCGTCCACCTTCGGAGTGTGCAGCAGGGGCAGACTCGATAGGTACCGTTTGAGTTCTTCCAAAGCTTGCTGGCATTCTAGGGTCCAGAAAAAGTTATTCTTCTTCTTTAACAATGAGAAGAATCGATGGCTTTTGTCCGAGGATCTAGATATGAACTGGCCTAGAGCGGCTATACGCCCGGTCAGCCTTTGAACGCCCTTGACGTTGTCCACCACGGTGATTTCCTCTATGGCTTTGATTTTGTCTGGGTTGATCTCGATCCCTCGATTAGATATCATAAACCCGAGGAATTTTCCCGATCCGACCCCGAATACGTGCTTCTCTAGTTCAATTTCATATCGTATTTCTTCAGTATGTCGAAGGTATCCTGAAAATATTTCAAATGGTCCTCTACTTGCAGGGACTTGGCTAACATGTTTCCCTATCTGTTCTTCGAACATCCGGTTTACTAAGCATTGATAGGTGGTAATGGCGTTCTTTAATCTGAACGACATTACATTATAACAGTAGGTGCCAAATTTAATAATAAAAGAAGTCTTTTTTTGATCGTCCGGGTCCATCTGAATTTGGTTGTACCCGGAGTAGGCATCGAGAAAGTTGAGTATCTCTTGCTCGGCTGTCGCATCGATCATCCGATCGATGTTAGGAAAAGGGAAAGAATCCTTGGGGCATGCCTTATTTAGATCTTGTAATCTACACACATTCTTAGCTTATTCCCTTTTTAGGCACTACCACTACGTTAGCTAACCAGTCCGGGTATTTAGCTTCCCGAATGGACCCTATTTTAAGGAGTTTGGATACCTTGTCCTTGGTGAACATATGCTTGACCTCGGACTGCAGTCTCCTTTTCTTCTTAATCGGATGGAACTTCGGGTCCAGACTCAGCTTGTGAGTGACTACCTCCGGTCAGATCCATGTCATGTCAAGATGGGACCAAGCGAAACAATCTATGTTAGCTTTAAGAAAATCAATGAGTTTTTTCCTGAGATCAGGAGTTAATCCCGTGCCAGGTATATCTTTTGATCCGGTAGATGTTCGATTAATATGACTTGCTCCAACTCTTCGATTGTTGATTTGGTGGCATCAATGTCATCATGAGCTATGAACGATCTCGGAACCCCGTAATCATCCTCTTCATCTATTCCTCATTCCTCCGGTTTGACCGAGACTGGTGTCAATGATTTCTATTTAATCTCTTCCTTTCTGGTCGGCTCCATGTTACTTGATGGTAAAACCGCGGGCACCGAGATTACCTCGTCGACTGCGAACATCTCCTTTGCAGTCGGCTGCTCTCCGCAGACCGCCTTTACTCTTCCTGGCGTAGGGAATTTCAATGCTTAGTGCAAGGTCGAGGTACCGCCCTCATGTTGTGAACCCGCAGCCTTCCAAATAGGGTGTTTTATCTCATGTCCCCTTCGATCATGTAAAACCTTATCTCTTGGATTGTCTCGGCGGTGTTCACCGATAGGGTTATCTCCCTTTTAGTGGTTTCGCATGCCATGTTAAATCCGTTCAACACCAGGATCGCCGGCACTTTTTGGTCTTCTAACCCCAACTGCTCTACGACCCTCGATCTGATGATGTGGCTGAGCTACCTGGATCAATCAGCACACATTTAACTTGAGATTTATTGATAAGTACGGATATTATCAGCGCATCATTTTATGGTTACACACTACCCTCGGCATCCTCGTCGCTGAAGGGAATGGTTCCCTCCGGAACATAACCTCGGGTGTATTTTTCCCTCATGAAAAGATACTTTAGTGCACTTTATCATTGCCCCTTGAGGGACATCGACCCCTCCAATGATCATGTTGATGACGTGCTGGGGCTCCTCTTGTTCGGCCTATTTTTTGGCGTCCCTGTTCCTGAAGTGGTTTTTGGCTCGAGCACTCAAAAATTCTCGGAGGTGCCCGTTATTGAACAACCGGGCAACTTCTTCTCTCAATTGGCTTCAATCCTCAATAATGTGGCCATGAATGCCGTGATACTTGCACGTCAAGTTAGGATATCTTTGGGTAGGGTCGGATTGTAATGGTCGGGGCCACTTGGTCTCCTTGATGCGCCTGATGGCTGATACGATATTGGCATCATCAACATTGAAGTTATACTCTGATAATCTTGGTGCTTCCTTACCCCCGAGTTTCCTGTCAAAACCATTTTTTCTCATCAAACATCAGCGACTAGGCCCTCAATCACCTCTCTTTTCGTTCCTTGTAGGGTGACGCCCGGACCCATTTCCCTTTTGGTCCGCGTTGTATGGTTGGTACCGATCCCGAACTGGCCTTGACTCATGATCAACGGCTCTCTTAGACTTGTCGTCGGCCCTGATGGGATAAACAGACCCAAAAGGGGCTCCGAGTTGGTCGTCCTCGACTTTGATCTTTGACTGCTACCTATTATGGGCGTCAGCCTAAGTTAGCGACGGGTACTCTACCAAATTTTGTTTTAGCTGTTGTGAAGCCAAGGAGCTATGGGGGTTAAGTCCTTGAATAAATGCGTGAATGGCCCACTCATCTGCAACCGGAGGCAGGTCCATCCATTCTATCTGGAACCTTGATGCGAATTCCCTGAGTGTCTCGTTGTCTCTTTGTTTAACCTTGAAAAGGTCCGACTTTCTGGTCTCGACCTTGATGGACCCAACATGAGCCTTCACGAAAGCATCTACAAGCATACCAAACAAGTCAACGGAATTTGGGGGTAATTTGTGATACAATATCATTACTCCTTTGGACAAAGTTTTCCCAAACTTTTTCTATAACACCGACTCGATTTCATCATCTTCCAAGTCGTTCCCTTTGATTGCGCATGTATAGGAGGTCACATGCTCATTCGGATCCGTGGTTCCGTTGTATTTTGGGATATCGGTCATGCGAGACCTCTTTGGGATAGGCTTCAGTGCCGCGCTCAGAGGAATAGGCTTCTGGATAAACTTCTTGGAATCCGGCCCTTTCAATATCGGGGGTGCTCCCTGGATTTGATCGATCCAGAATTAGTATGTTTCCACCTTTTTGTCATTAGCCTCAATTTTCTTTTCACCTGACTCTACCTACTTCGTTAATGCTTCGAGCATTCTAATTATTTCGGGATTGAACCCAGGCTCAGCTTCACCCGGTCTCTCGGTGATCTGCTCATTTCTTCAAATGTTTTCCCGGGACTGTTTAGGCTCAACTCTCCTAGGGGCGTGGCTTTGTTCTGCAGCTACGCTATCGCCACCTGTTGAGCCTGCAACATTTCGAAGATTAACCGTAGGCTTACCCCAAAATCTTCGCCTTCGGGCGCTTCTCGAGCTGTTAAACAGGGTCCCCCGCGAACACTGTTTTTGGGATCAGTTGGCAGGTTAACGTCGATGGACACCTATGAGTTAGCATCGATCGGATCGACAACTGGGAATCGGTTGGGATCAGCAGGAGGTACCTTGTTGCTAGACACCAGATTATTGTTTTGTCTATGATGGCCAGACTCAGCGTCAACGTTCAAGTGGGCATACTAAGAATTTGACATTTTTAAACTAACCTGAAATTAAGACTTTAAAGAACAAGCGTAAAATAAATTATGGTATGGATATTTGTATCAAATCACCACTATTATCCTTAGCCCCACGATGGGCGCCAAACTGTTTACTCTTAAAACGGATAACAATTAAATTTGTACGCGGTTTTAGTGATATGTGGATTGATTCAACACAAATAATCAAGAATATTAGATAAACGAGTTAAAGACAAAATGAATAATCAAACTAATTGTAATATTACAGCCTAGCTTGAACTTAGGTTGAACAGTAGTTTTGCCCTCGATCGGACCCCTGGTTCGAAGCCAATTGTGAATGAAGAATAAACAATAAAATAAGACCTTTGCAATAGCTAAAAAGCAAAAAAATAAATTTGTATTACCTTGATTTGCGTGTTACAATGTGTCTTATCAAAGAAAAAAATTCCCTTTATATAGTAGAATAGTTTCATCCCTTGTACAAGTCTAAAAAGGGTAAAAATCCTCTTTTCTTGTTAATTACTGATCTGTAATCAACATTGGCGAGATCTGAGCTGTGATATCCGGTTAGGTACGGATATCACGGTCCATTGTTAGTCGTGCATAACCGTTTGCCATATTTCCCGAGGTCTTAAAGCTCGTTTTGGGTCTGGGGAGGCGTTGCTTTATCATGACAGACGCACATCGTTCACCTTTCATGGGTCCCGGTACGAAAGGCTCCCAGCCTCAATTTCAACCTCGTGTGTCCATGTCCTTCTTCCGTCTTCTACACCGGGAAATCGGAATATGCATTATTCCGATTTTACCTGTATACTAGGAGACCGACTTTGGATTAGTTGGGCTTATGGATTATGAATACCAAATACGTAATAAAATTTAAGAAAATAAATAAAATGAGAGAGAGAAGAGAGTTCTCTTTACTCCCGCATTTGGCGCTGATTTGGAATTCCATCAGCCGACTGTGTCAAAACATAAGCCAATAACTTGTCAGTCACACCCCTGAAAATACCTAAACGTAGCTTGCTCCAGCATAGCCTTCTTGGCGTTGTGTGCATTTGTCTTAACAAATTCCCTTATAGTCTTCCCTCGTAGCCTTTTCTTTTTTCAATATTTCTTTTGAAAAAATCAAACATAGTGGAGAATTTTGGTAGTTTCATTAGTCTTTTCTCATTGAATAATATTAAGACACGCCTTGAACATCACGTAATGGGTGACATTGTCCGAAACAACCATGACCTTATATTGAAGGGGATAATTAGTTATACTCGAGCACTATGATCGATATTGGTTTTGGGTTAATTGAGCCAATGGTTATAATGATGTGTCAAGCTCTCTAAATATAATGGTCTAATCTTTCTAAACAATGGTCATGACTCCTGATTTGGATCGTATCAAAATTGGGATCAAATTTTAGATTTCCTAGTGAGTAATGGACCAAGTTTATATAGTTGAACCTCATAATCGAAATGCTACTAAAATATCTTATCCGGTGTATTTTTTGTCTATTCTTATGTTTTATACTTTTATGTAGTTTAGAAACTCATTGATACGTATGTAACCTTTGTATGTTTACGTGCTAGATTGTTAGTAGTACACTTTTTTCGAAATCATAAAAAAGATAGTGTTACGAAATCAAAGTTGGAGAATTCTTAAAATTATATAGTTAAAATTTCGTGTTCAATAAAAAAAATGTTACTCCCTAACTAAAATAGCAATGTTTTTATTATTGCCTTACCATCTACCCGCTTGGAATTCCAACTGCCAAGTTAAACTGAACTGACGAGCCACCTAAAGAAAGAAGGGATAGCACTTTAGGTCCCATCTTCTCTGCCCTACATATACGCAAGCCAACGTTTTTTTTTTCTTTTGCCCCCAAAGCTTACACTAGAAAAAAACATAAAGGACCCACACGGCATAGCTAAAGCCTAAAGTTATCCCATAAGTTGCAAAGAACCCGTTTCTTTGACTATCGAGCACTTAAAGTTTCTTATGAATAATATTTTTAATTTCAACTACTATATATTTAAAAATCTTTGTGACTGTTTAAAGATCCTCCTATATAGCTCAAGCGAAGGTATATTCGGTTTAAATCGACGTTGAGTATTACTTCCGTTTCAATTTATGTGGTAATATTTCAATACACATGGAGTTTTAAAAAATATAACTTTTAAAACTTGTATAGTCATAAATATATTTTAATATTTATATGATTATAAGACTTTTGAAAATAGCGAGTTTCAAACGTTCCTAGCTTGGCTAAGAAGGATCTTACTGCAACTTATTTTACTTGCAATTGGACACTAATAGCCCGTTTGGCAATAAAAAATTTACCTTTTTTCGAAAAAATTTCACTTTTTCTTGGATTCAGTTTTTGACCTTGAAAATTTCAAATTTCGCTTCAAGTTGAATTTTAGATTTTTTTGTAAATTTGAAAAACTCCAAAGAGCACCAAAATTTAAAAACAGCTTCAAATTGTATTCATGCGCAAATACAAACTCTAATTTTCAAATATAATTTTCACATTATTTTTTTCTTTGAAATTTCACAATTTTTATGTCCAAAGGCCCACTAAATCAGTAGGAATATACTAGTGAAATGTGAGATCAAGAGAAATAAGGGGGGGGGGAAAAGATTTATCAATCATTGGTTGACCTTCCCATAAATATGCCAACAAGAATATGCTTAAACGTAATTTGCAAATTAGATAGACTAAGTAAGATAAGCATTTAGTACTGTATGCCAAATGTTGTAGAATTTATTTAGTTAGTTAATTAGTTATTGCAACTTTGAATGTGGAAGCTCTTTCGAAGACAAGTATATCTTCTTCACACAATTGAGCAATTCCTATAGGAAAGAAAAAACAAAAAGTCCCGAAATTAATACAGAAAGATTCTTCGAACAAAATTAGTGATAACACACTCGAATTTAATGGATACTAATAAAAGATACACCCGATGCATTAATATTTCGAGCGTGCAAATAATTTAAAAAATTCGGGTTAGTAATAATTTTCTTTTTTTCCCGCATTATAGTTGGTGTTATTGCAGTGTTAGTATACACTAATTTTGCTGCCATGGTGTCGGTTTATCATCACTACTCGATCTGTATATGAAATGGACCAAAATATCCCCTTTAATGGGCATTAAGCAGCATCTGTTAGCCGAATCAGTAGTCATCGAATATCATATGATTATATCGAAAAAGGGGTATGCGGCTGAGCAAATCGCATTATCGATCTTATCCAACATAAGAACATAAGGGATCAAGGTTGTAAAGGTGGAATCGTTATCTATACTTCCGGTAGGATGCATGGAGGATAAATCGAACTGGATTTCCAAGGGCGCTGGCGGGTTCTGGAGTGCTTGTCAAAGGCACTAGAGCTGTTTGGCACTTATTTGGATGTGATGCACTATGTCCTATTTGTCAAAGGAAGCCTAACTCTCGCCCATTAAAGAAGAATTTGCAAATTAACCTAAAGAGAAATAGTCGATTCCATCACTCACTTTCGTTACAGATCATGGGTAGGAAGTTTTTTGCTTTTCAGCTCCTTTTTTTCTAACTACTAAAATTATCTTAAGTTGACCCCTTCCAACTATGAAACAAAATTCAGCAGATGTTGAAGAGTAAGAAATTGGGAAATTTTAGTACATGTTGGGTTTTAAAACGCAGCATGCTGAGATAAAGAAGTGCACATGCAGCTTCTTCTTTTGAGTCAAATGAAAGTGCCATTCGGTGATGTTTACTTACTAGTACTTAATAATAATAGAAACGAATACTTTTTCCGTGTAATGAAACAATAAACAAGAATTTTGTAAAGAAAGAGAGACAAAATTATTATTGATTTGGGATGACTTACAATGGAATAGATCTCTTTATTTATAGGGAAAAAGTGACTTAGCTACAAAGCAACAAATCCTAGAATCTCTCTAAAATATAGACATTTACCTTAATTACAATTCTATTTATAACACTTCCCCTTGAATGTCTATTCAACAGATAATGTGCCTCATTAAAACCTTAACTAAAACAAAACCCAGTGGGAAAAAAATTCTAGAGAAGAAAAAGAGTACACATGTTTAGAAATACGCCTTTTGGTTGCCTCGTTAAAGACCTAGCAAGGAAAACCCACTGGAACAAAACCTTGTAAGGAAAAAAGAGTACAACGCGTATTCATTCCCCTTGATGAGGGCATCAATTCACATCTTTGATCCTCCGCATCCTAATCTTGTACGCTAGCTTCTTGAAGGTTGACATCGGTAGAGATTTGGTGAACAAATCAGCCATACTATCACTTGAACGAATCTGTTGCACATTGATATCACCATTCTTTTGAAGATCATGTGTAAAAAAATAACTTTGGTGAAATGTGCTTTGTCCTATCTCCTTTTATGAATCCTCCATTCAATTGCGCTATGCATGCTGCATTGTCTTCATACAAAACCGTGGGTAGTTGTCACACTTAAAATCACATTTGTCTCGAATAAGATGTATTATAGACCTCAACCATACACATTCTCGACTTGCTTCATGAATAGTATTATCTTAGCATGTTAGATAAAGTAGCCATGATTGATTGCTTAGTCGATCGCCAAGATATGACAATGCCTCCACATGTAGAACACATAGCCTGTTTGAGATCGAGCCTTGTGTGGGTCAGATAAATACCTAGCATCGGCATAACCAACAAGATCGGGAGTGCAATCGTTGCCATAAAATAAGCTCATATGGGTAGCCCTTTTTAGATACTGCAATATGTGTTTGATTTTATTCTAATGTCTCCTTGTAGGAGTAGAGCTGTATCTTGCTAAAACATTAACTGAAAAAGTTATGTCGGGCCTTGTAGTATTAGCAAGATATATTAATGCACCAATTGCATTAAGATATGGTACTTCAAGACCAAGAGCTCTTCATTAATTTCTTGAGGTCGGAACGGATCCCTATTCACATCAAGTGATCGGACAACCATTGGAGTACTTAACGGATGTGCTCCATCCATGGAAAATCGTTTCAGTACATTTTCTGTGTAGGCAGATTGATGAACAAAAATCTTGTTTACCAGATATTTAATTTGCAAACCGAGACATAATTTTGTCTATCCGAGATCTTTCATATGAATTCCTTTTTTAAATAATCAATTGCTTTTTGGAGTTCTATAGGAGCTCCAATAAGGTTTATGTCATCAACATATACAGCAAGTACAACAAAGTCCGATGTTTTTCTTTATATAAAAACACATGGACAAATGGCATCATTATAAAACCTTTCTTTAATAAATACTCACTAAGGCGGTTATACCACATTCTTCTTGATTGCTTTAGACCATACAAAGATCTTTGCAATTTGATTGAAAATATTTTCCGGGACTTTGAATAATGTGTGTCAGGCATTTTAAGTCCCTCTGTAATTTTGATGTATATCTCATTATCAAGTGAGTCATAAAGGTAGGCTGTAACCAAATATATGTCAAGCTTTTCATGGCCAGCAAAACTAATGAGATAACGAAATGGTATTGCATCCATAACATATGAATATGTCTCTTCATAATCGACACCAGGCCTTTGTGAAAATCCTTGTGCAACAAGGCGTGCATTATATCTTTGTACCTCATTTTTCTCATTTCTCTTACGTATAAAGACCCATTATAGCCAATAGGCTTAACATAATTAGGTGTTTGGACTACATGCCCAAAAACTTCACGTTTCGCAAGTGAATCCAACTTAGATTGGATTGCTTCTTGCCATTTTGGCCAATCACGTCATTGTCGACATTCTCTAACAGATTGAGGTTCAAAATCCTAACTATGTTGCATAATGATAGATGTCACATTATATTCAAAGACATAATCCACCACTATATCCGATCGATTCAAATTAATCTCAATATCGATTGAATTTATTGTTATTTTCTTGAGTCTCAAGCTCAGTGATTTCCTCATGAATCTCAGGATTGGTTAAATCGTGGATTTCTTCATGAGATTCTTTCATAGCGTCAACTTGATCATTTATTTTTCTTTTTCTGAGATTTCGATCCTTAGAACCCAATGGTCTACCACGCTTTAGGCGTGCTTTTGACTCATTAGCTATGATACTAGAAGATTGTCCAACGGGATGTAACGACCGGACTGGTCGTTTTGAGTGTATTAGCCTCGACCCCCCTAATTATTTCCTTCTTTGTGTTATACTGTGGGTACATGACTTGCGGTGAAGTTTGATTTTTTTGTTTCGGAGTGAAATGGGACATATAGTCCCTAAATTGGAAGCTTAAGTTGAAAAGGTTGACTAGATGTTGACTTATGTGTAAACGACTCTAGAATGGAGTTTTGATGGTTTTGTTAGCTCCGTTGGGTGAGTTTGGACTTAGGAGCGCATCCGGATTGTGAATTGGAGGTCCGTAGTTGAATTAGGCTTGAAATGGCGAAAGTTGAAAATTTAGAAGTTTGACAGAGAGTGGACTTTGTGGATACCAGGATTGCATTGGGGTTCCGGGAGTTGGAGTAGGTTCGTAATGTCATTTAGGACTTGTGTTTAAAATTTGAGGTCAATCGGACTTGATTTGATAGGTTTCAGCATCGGATGTGGAAATTAGAAGTTCAAAGTTCATTAGGCTTGAATTGATGCACGATTCGTGGTTTTAGCATTGTTTGATGTGATTTGAAGGCTCGACGAGGTTCGTATCATGTTTTAGTACTTTTTGGAGTATTTGGTTGAGGTCCCAGGGGCCTCGGGGTGATTTCGGATGGTTAACGGATCGAGTTTGGAACTTAAAAAATTGCTGAAGTGCACCAGTTTGGTGCAATTGCACCTGCGTAAATTTGATTGCAGGTGCGAGCTCGCAGAAGCGAGAAGGCGAGTGCAGAAGTGGGACTGTAGAGAGTGGCCAGTGGTCGCAGGTGCGACGAGGAGGTCACAGAAGCGGAGTCGCTCCTGCGAATAGATGATCGCAGAAGCGAAGAGTGAGGGAGGCTGAGGTGGTCTGGGTTTTTGCAGAAGCGGACATGTGGATGCAAAAGCGCTTCCGCATATGCGGATTATGGTGCACAGGAGCGGAGTAAGGGAGCTTCACAGATATGGAGGTTTCACCGCAGTTGCGGTCCTGCAAAAGCGGAATCTTTGTCCGTAAATGCGGAAAATGCTAAGCAGAGGGGGTTAAAAATCGAGGGTTTGCCATTTTCTTCGTATTTTGAGATATAGAGCTCGGATTAAGGCGATATTTTGAAGGTTTTTCAGAGGGATTGTTGAGGTAAGAGTTCCTAATTCATTTTTGATTAATTTCCATAAATCTATCTTCGATTTCTTTATTTAATTAAAGATTTGGATTGAACAATTTGGGGGGAAAGGTGTAGAGTTCTTAGATCGAATTCTTGAGTTTTGAGAGGCGAAATGGGATCGGATTTGAATAATTTTTGTATGGTTGGACTCGATATCAAATGGATATCGAGTGATGTATAGGATATTTGCAACATTGTATCTAGAGCTTGTGACTTATACCTCACCGGGTTTTGGGAGTTGTAGTTACTTTAAGTAGCAGTTTTTACTTTATACAATTGTTGACGTTTTGAGTTCTTAGATTATTATTTCAGTTATTCCGCATGCTTGCTACGCTTACCTAGTCTTAGAAACTAGGTGGCATCGCGACATCCTATGGAGGGAGATTGGGGTCGTGACAAGTTGGTATCAGAGCTCTAGGTTCATAGGTATTTTGAGTCACAAGCAGGTTTGGTAGACTCTCATAGATCTGTACATAGACGTGTATACTTATCTTTGGGAGGCTATGGAACTATTAGGTAAAGCTTCACTTCTTTGATTCCTTATTGTGGAAAATCTTTGACTTTGGATTCTAAATTTATGTCTTTTTATTCTCTCATAGATGGTGAGGAAATGCACAGCTGGATCGGATGACAGACACCCGCGCCCCCTACTAGAGGCGCGAGTGGCGGGGGCCGGGGTAGAGGCCGAGGACATCCACGTGGTGTAGCCAAAGCACCCGCACGAGCTGCTACAGAGGAGCCACCAGTAGCTCCAGTTGGAGGACAGGCACTGAGACGCCTGTTACTGCATCAGCTCTCCAGGAGACTCTCGCCCATTTTCTGAGCATGTTCAGCACCTTGGCTCAGGCAGGGTTGATACCACTTGCTCTTGCCATATCTCAGGCCATGGGAGGAGTACAGACTCCTGCCTCCCCTACCCCGGAGCAGCGGGTTCAAGTCGACCAGATTCTAGATGTCATACCAGTGCAACCGGTAGTCCTAGTTCAGCCCGAGGCTAGGGCAGCAGTTTCTGAGGAGGAGCAGCTCAAGCTCGAGAGGTACAAGAAGTACCACCCACCTACTTTCAGTGGCTTGGTGTCAGAGGATGCCCATGGTTTTCTTGAGGAGTGCCACTGTATCCCCCGTACTATAAGTGTTGCGGAGTCTAGTGGGGTTGCTTTCACTACGTTCCAGCTTAGAGGAGCGGCTTATCAGTGGTGGCGAGCATATGAGTTGGGTAGTCCGGCCGAGGAAGCTTCACTCACTTGGACTCAGTTCTCAAATATGTTCTTGAGGGAGTATGTTCCCCAGATTCTTGGAGATTCATGGCGCGCAGAGTTTGAGCAGTTGTACCAGGGCTCTATGACTGTGTCGGAGTATACGGTCTGGTTCAGTGATTTGGCTAGACATGCACAAGCCTTAGTTGATACTGTTGGAGAGCGGGTCTGTCGATTTATCGAGGGGCTCAACCCCGGAATCAGATTTAGCATGGCCCTAGAGTTAGAGATAGACATTGCATACCAGCAGGTAGTGGAGATTGCTAGGAGATTGGAGGGCATGCTGACTCGGGAGAGAGAGAAGAGAGAGGCCAAGAGGTCTCGAGAGTCCGGCACTTATAGTGGTACTCGTGCCCCAGCTGCAGCTCGTCAGGTTAGGGGCTATGTGAGTCCCCCTGTTCATTGAGCACTTCCAGTTGCCAGTGGTAGTCCATCCACTCCTAGGCCCCAGGCTCCCTATTATGTACTGCCATTATTTAGTGCACCTCCTGCACGGGGTGCTTTCAACGGTCAGTCCAGCGGATTAGGCCCGAGCCAGCCACAGCAGCCACGTCCTCCGAGATCTTGTTTAGAGTGTGGTGACATTAGTCATATGGTGAAGGATTCCCCAGACTCAGGAGGGGTGCACCTCCACAGACCACTCAGACACCGCATGCTCCACCAGGTCCTCAGGCTATGGTTACAGCACCAGCTACCACTCCACCTGCACAGCCAGCTCGAGGTGGAGGTCGAGCAGGTAGAGGTCGCCCTAGAGCGGGAGGCCAGGCAAAATATTATGCCCTTCCTGCTAGGACGAAGGCAGCACTTTGTCATCACATGTATTGTTCCAATCTGTCATAGAGATGCATCAGTCTTATTTGATCCAGGCTCCACTTATTCCTATGTGTTATCTTATTTTGCTCAGTATTTCGGTGTATCTCGTGATTCTTTGAGTTCTCCTGTCTATGTGCCTACACCCGTGAAAGATTCTAATATTTTTGACTATTTGTATCGGTCGTGTTTGGTTGTTCTTAGTGGTTTTGAGACCAGAGCTGATTTATTGTTGCTCAATATGGTTGATTTTGATGTTAGTTTAGGCATGGACTGGTTGTCGCCCTATCATCCTATCCTTGATTGTCACGCCAAGATGGTGACGTTGGTTATGCCAAGTCTAGCATAGTTAGAGTGGAGAGGCACCTTAGATTATGTTCTTAGCAGGGTATTTTCATTCCTAAAGACTCAACGGATGGTTGAAAAGGGGTGTGATGCATATCTAGCATATGTAAGGGATGTTAGTGTTGATACTCCTACTGTCGAGTCAGTTCCGGTAGTGAGGGATTATCCAGATGTATTCTCGGTGGATCTTCCGCGCATGCCGCCCGATAGTGATATCGACTTTGGTATTGATTTGTTACCAGGCACTCAGCCCATTTCTATTCCACCCTATCGTATGGCCCTAGCAGAGTTGAAAGATTTAAAGGAACAGTTGCAAAAGTTGATCGATAAGGGCTTCATTCAGCCCAATATGTCACCTTGGGGTGCTCCTATATTATTTGTAAAGAATAAGGATGGTTCTATGCGAATGTGTATAGATTATCGCCTATTGAATAAGGTTACAGTGAAGACCAGGTATCCATTGCCACATATTGATGACTTATTTGATCAGCTTCAGGTTGTCAGAGTGTTCTCTAAGATCCACTTGCGTTCAGGAGATCATCAGTTGAAGATTCGGGAGCCAGATATCTCGAAGACTGCCTTCATGACTCGGTATGGTCATTACGAGTTTCTTGTGATGTCTTTTAGGCCGACCAATGCCCCAGCAACATTCATGCACTTGATGAATAGTGTATTTCAGCCCTATCTTGACTCGTTTGTCATTGTGTTTATTGACGACATTCTGGTGTACTCCCGGAGCCGAGAGGATCATGAGCAGTACCTGAGGACTGTGCTTCAGACCTTGAGAGAAAAGAATTTGTATGCAAAATTTTTGAAGTGTGAATTCTAGCTAGATTCAGTGGCATTTTTGGGTCATGTAGTATCGAGTGAGAGGATAAAGATAGATCCGAAGAAGATTGAAGCAGTGCAGAGTTGGCCCAGACCGTCCTCAGCTACGGAGATATGGAGTTTTCTTCGCTTGGCACGGTATTACCATCGATTTGTAGAGGTTTTCTCATCTATTGCAGCACCTATGACTAGGCTGACCCAGAAGGGTGCTCCGTTCAGGTGGATCGAGGAGTGTGAAGAGAGCTTTCAAAAGCTCAAGATTGTTTTGGCTACAGCCCTAGTGTTCGTATTACCTATTGGTTCGGGGTCCTATACGGTCTATTGTGATGCGTCGCGCATTGGTCTCGGCGCGGTGTTGATGTAGGATGGTAGGGTGATTGCCTACGTGTCTAGATAGCAGAAGGTGCATGAGAAGAACTATCATGTCCACGACCTCGAGTTAGCAGCTATTGTTCATGCCTTGAAGATCTGGCAGCACAATTTGTATGGTATCCCTTGTGAGGTCTACACCGATCGCTGGAGTCTACAGCATCTGTTCAAATAGAAGGATCTTAACTTGCGGCAGCGAAGGTGGTTGGAGTTGCTTAAGTACTATGATATCACCATTTTATATCATCCCGAGAAGACCAATGTGGTGGCCGATGCCTTGAGTCGCAAGGCAGGGAGTTTGGGCAGCTTAGCATATCTATCGGTAGTAGAGAGGCCATTAGCCTTGGATATTCAGGCCTTGGCCAACTAGTTTATTAGATTGGATATTCCGAGCCGAGCCAATTTTCGGCTTGTGTGGTTTCTCAGTCTTCTCTTTATGATCGTATCAGAGAGCGTCAGTATGATGAACCCCATCTGCTTGTCCTTAAGGACACGGTTCATCACGGTTATGCCAAGGAGCACTATTGGAGATGACAGTGTGTTATGGATGCAGGGCAGCCTATGTGTGCCCAATATAGACGGTTTTCGTGAGTTGATTCTCCAGGAGGCTCACAGTTCACGGTACTCCATTCATCCAGGTGCTGTGAAGATGTATCAGGACCTGAGGCAGCATTATCGTGGAGGAGAATGAAGAAGGAAATAGTGGAGTATGTAGCTTGGTGCCTAAATTATCAGCAGGTGAAGTATGAGCATCGGCAACCAGGTGGATTGCTTCAGAAGCTATAGATTCCGAAGTGGAAATGGGAGCAGATTACTATGGATTTTGTTGTTGGTCTCCCACGGACTTAGAGGAAGTTCGATACAGTTTGGGTGATTGTGGATAGATTGACCAAGTCAGCTCATTTCATTCCAGTGGTGACTATTTACTCTTTGGAGCAGCTGGTTCGGGTTTATATCCGCGAGATTGTCAGGCTTCATGGCATGCCGGTATCCATCATATCTGACCACGGTACGCAGTTTACATCGCGGTTCTGGAGAGCCGTACAGCATGAGTTGGGTACTCGGGTGGAGTTGAGTACAACATTTCACCCTTAGACGGATGGACAGTCCGAGCGCACTATCCAGATAATGGAGGATATGCTCAGTGCATGTGTGATGGAGTTTGGGGGTTCTTGGGATCAATTCTTGCCACTTGCAGAATTTGCTTACAATAACAATTATCATTCAAGCATTCAGATGGCCCCGTATGACGCTTTGTATGGTAGGCGGTGCCGGTCCTCGGTGGGTTGGTTTGAGTCGGGTGAGGCTAGACTATTGGGTATGGACTTGGTTCAGGATGCTTTGGAAAAGGTTAAATTGATTCAGGATCGACTTCATACAGCCCAATCCAGACAGAAGAGTTATGCAGATCGGAAGCTTGGCGACATTGCATTCATGGTTAAGGAGCGAGTCTTGCTCCGGGTTTCGCCCATGAAGGGTGTTATGAGGTTCGGGAAGAAGGGAAAGTTGAGCCCTAGTTATATAGGGGCTTTTGAGATTCATGAGAGGGTCGGAGAGGAGGCCTACAGACTTGCACTACCACCTATCTAGCTGCAGCTCATCCAGTGTTCCATGTTTCTATGCCCTGGAAGTATCATGGTGATCCGTCTCACGTGTTAGACTTCAGCTCAGTCTAGTTGGACAAGGATCTATCTTATGTTAAGGAATCGGCGGCCATTTTGGACAGGTAGGTTTGAAAGTTGAGGTCGAAGAACATCGTTTCAGTTAAGGTCCAGTGAAGGGGTCGACTTTTTGGGGCGATTTTTTCAATTCTTGATAAGATCATAATATCATTATTTAGATTAGTTTTCATAGTTATATTTATAGTATGTAATTGTTTTGGGCTAGATTTGAACCATTTGGAGTTGGAAATTCGAGGGAAAGGCCTTCTTGTTGATTGAGTGAGTGAGGTTTGAGGTAAGTGACTTGTCTAACCTTGTGTGGGGGAAATTCCCTTCAGGATTTGGTATTGTTATGGTAATTTACAATATGTGAAAGTCGTGTACGCGAGGTGACGAGTGCGTACACGGGCTAAATGTTGAAAATCGGATTTTGCTAAGTAGTTTCCTTTTATTTCCTTAATTGAGTTACTTTAGCATGTGTAGTCATCATGTTTAGCCTAATTTCACATGTTTACATGTCTTATCTCTTATTTGCAACTTGTACAACATGCCTAGTTGAATTACCTGTTTCCTTGACTCCGTATTCATTATTTGACTATAGGATTCTTTACTTGAAATTGCTATCCTTGAAATATCATTGTTTCAGTTGTTATGTTCTAGTTTTCGTGATTATTGTTGAGGTGATTGTTTGGTTGTTGCACGAGGTTTCAGCGTGCGGTTATTATTGTGGCACGAGGTTTCTGTCGTGCGGTTGTTATTGTGGCACGAGGTTTCTGTCGTGTCGTTGTTATTGTTGCACGAGATTTCTGCCGTGCCGTTGTGATTATTGATACGCATGGGTGGTATAAGGAGAGATTGTGAGATATTTACTTTTGGGACTACGATGCGGTATTGATAAGTGGTGATTTTACCATTCATCTTAGCCTTTTTTCCTTAGTTTTTGCAACCTTTAATTATAAAATGAGGTGATTTATGGTGTGCATTGCTAAATTTTTAGGTAAATGAAATCTCGAAGAGAATTGAAATTAAATGAAGTGGATTCATGCAAAAAGAATGAAAGAAGTGAAAAAATCTCCAGTGGAATCGCATCTGCTCAAAACCATCCGCATCTGCGAGAAATGGTCTGCATCTGCTAAATCCGGCTTGCAAGGCAGAAATCGCTTCCGCGACCACTAATTCGCTTCTGCAAAATCGCTTTTGTGGTTGAGGTACGCATTTGCGGAGCCGCTTCTGCGGCGACATGTCCGTTTCTGCGGAACAGCTATTTTCACCAAAAGTGGCCTCTGTGTGCATTAATTCCTCATCTGCGGAGCCGCACCTGCAATGATTATTCCGCAGGTGCGGCCAACGGGCTTCAGACCTGGGCAGGATTGACAATTCATATTTTCTCTATTCCAAACCCACAAATACACGAGCTAGCTCATTAGAAACACATCTTTGGCTTATATTTTGGCTTATTTTCAGTCTCTTGACTAGAGAACACAAGTTTTGGAGCTAGGGTTCTTGCACACACACCTGGATCTTAAAGATTTAAAGCTTTTGGTTGAGAATTTCTTATCCATTTATGTTCATTTCTTCATTTCCTTGCTTTGTATTGAATATCTAAGTGTATAATATTTTTTTCACCACTTGATTCTTGTCTATGGGAATATTCATATTTAAAGTGTGGATTAAATATCTTGTTGTGCTTATGTACTGAACGGTTTTTATTTATTATGAAGTGAGTTATTGTTTCTTCAATTATTCTTGTTCTTTAATGTTTCCAAAGGGATTAGCTAACCCTAGGAGTCGCCATTAACTTCGAATTGATTTTGGAAAGGATAATTTGGGGCTGGGAAAGATTAATTAACAAGAACTTGAGGCGTTAACTCTCACTTTATAGATTCTACCTAGGGATAGGATTGAACTACTTGTAGCCATATTTGAGTGTGCTTAATCTCTTAATTGTTTTAGGGATAATTCAATTAGGAAGTCTTGTTAGTCTTCGGAAGAAGTTAATATAGAATTATTACCCGAGGCTAATTAACATAAACTCGCTCATATTTGTAAAATCGTGAAATACATTGGATCGTTACTTGAGTGTAATTCTCAATGCATCCATGCTTGTAGCCATTGATCATTTTACTTGCTTTCTAGGTTATTTTATATTTCTGCATTTAGCTATAATAATTTCACAATCACCCTTTAAGTGTTTGGCTTAGCATAACAAGTGATAATTCTCTTACACGCCTAATCGCTTACATATTATTCTCTGTGGGATTCGACCTCGACTCATAGTTGGGTAAATTATATTGCATGCGACCGTGTCCATTTACCTTTTAGTAGTGGATTTGGAAGTCATCAGGTACCTCGAGAGTGCCCCTGTTGATTTCCTCTATTTGTTGTATTGTTTGTTGTTGTTGTTCCTTAACTTGTAAAATTCTTGCTTCCTTGCGTATTTTATTTGACTCCTTTGATTCCATGTTGTTACCTTCCGTAAATTCTTATTGTTACACTTCCATGTCATTTTATTATATTATTATATCTTTTGCCTTATTTCTTATTGTTCCCAGTAGAGTCCTGATCTGACCTCATCACTACTCTACCGAGGTTAGGCTTGGCACTTACTGGGTACTGTTGTGGTGTACTCATACTACGCTTCTGCACATGTTTTTGTGCAGATCCAGGTTCATCCTATCAGCCTCGATATTAAAGTGTTGTGCTGCTGTTTGGAGACTTCAAGGTACACCTGCCCACGTTCGCAGGCCTCGGAGTCCCCTTCTATCCCGTCTTTTCCTTGTTTCTTTATATTTTGATAGAGAGTGATGTATAGGATATTTACAACATTGTATCTAGAGCTTATGACTTATACCTCAATGGGTTTTGGGAGTTGTAGTTACTTTGAGTAGCAGTTTTTACTTTATATGATTGTTGACGTTTTGAGTTCTTAGATTATTATTTCAGTTATTCCGCATGCTTGCTAGGCTTACCTAGTCTTAGAAAATAGGTGCCGTCACGACATCCTATGGAGGCAGATAGGAGTCGTGACAAGGGAAATCAATACGGATTGGAACATTCTTTGCAAGGATATGTGATTTTATTATCCTTTTCAGATCTGTAAATGCGTTTGGCATTTGATCTGTTATTTTCTGTAAATGAATAATCTTTTGCACCTCTTTTTCACAAATAAAGGCGCATAGATCAAGATAAGACAATGATAGATTTTTTCACAAAATTTCTCGTTTGGTTTCACCATTTTCTCCCCCAAATTTTGAAGAAAATGTCTCATCGAATCGACAATCTGCAAATCGAGCAGTAAATAAATCTCCCGTTAATGTTCGAGGTAGCGAATGATGGAGGTTGATTCAAACCCAACATATATTCCTAACCTTCTTTGGACCCGTTTTGGTGCGATATGGCTGTGCTACAGGCACATATGCTGCACACCTAAAAACTCTTAACTAGGATATATTAGGTTCGTGACCCAAAACTAATTGCAACAGGGAATATTTATGATAATTTGCCGGTCAGAGATGAGTAACGGTCTTGCCATCAATTGCAGATGTTTAATCAAAGAATCTGCAAGGCTATTTTGAGTGTGAACATAACTACAAGATGTTCCACTTTTATCCCAATTGATAAGCAATAATCATTAAATGCTTGGGATGAAAACTTAGCAACATTATTAAGTCTAATAGACTTAATAGGATTATTGGAGAATTGTGCCCGTAATCGAATTATTTGTGCTATTAATTTTGCAAACGCAAGGTTGCGAGATGATAATAGGCACACATGAGACCATCTAGAATATGCATCTATTAAGACCATAAAATATCTAAACAACCCACTAGGTGGGTGAATAGGTCCACAAATTTCCCCTTGTATACGCTCCAAAAACGCAGGGAACTCAATTTCAACTTTCGTTGGTGATGGTCTAATAATTAACTTGCCTTGATAATAATAAGTGCAAGAAAATTCATTATTTAAAAGAATCTTTAAATTCTTTAATGGATGCCCATTTGAGTATTCTATAATTCGTCTCATCATAATTGATACAGAATGTCCCAATCGATCATGCCAAAGTACAAAAGTATTGGAATTAGTAACCTTTTGGTTTAGGATAAAATGTGCCTCAATTACACTAATTCTTGTCCAATAGAGGCCACAACACAAAGATGGGAACTTCTCAATAACCCTTTTCTGACCAGAAACATTCTTGGTAATGAAGAGATATTCAAGGTTATTCTCATCTATTGTCTCAATATGATATCCATTTCGACGGATATCTTTAAAACTCAACAAGTTCCTCTTGGACTTGGAGGAGAACATTGCATTATCTAGGATAAGTATTGTTCCCCTAGGCAGAGTTATAGTTGCTCTTCCAGAGCCTTCAATTAGATTACTACTACCAAAGATTGTAGTAACATCTTCCTTACACATATTTAAATGAGAGAAATATTTCTTTTCTTTGAATATTGTATGTGTCGTACATAAATCAATTAAAGAAATATTTTTACAATTGAATTTTGATCCAATTTTGCTTTGAGAGATACCCATATTTGCTTCCCATAATTTGACATACAAAAGAAATATACGAATAAATATTAGTATTTTTTAGAGAAAAATGAAATGAAACAAAGTTAATCAATGATTCGATAACGACCTTTTAATGCAATTTCGAGCAAACTTTGATTAAGATACAAATAATTATATAAATAAAAATAATACAATTATAAGTACAGTACACGTACACATGTACATATTTTGTAAAGGGAATTATTATATTATTACATATGTTCTACCCTTACACTATTCTGTCATCCAAAATGTTAAGAACATCTCAAGCAAGCAATTGTAATATCATTTTGATAAACCATACAGAAAGAGACGGACAATGAAATCAACTAATTGCCTCTCACATTACGTTAATGGAAATAATAGTTCTGAAATGGAGTTAGTACGTTGTTTTACAAAATGGAAGAAAGCCACTTCAGTTATACCCAATTATAATACAAAAATAAATATTGCATAATGACAAAATAGTAGTTATTGAATTATTTAATCAAAACGAAATAATATAACGAAATAATATATTATTTCATAAAATAAATAATACTAATTGATACTAATGACTACTACTCATGTAAAGAATTGTGATTACATGATGTTTATTCACTAACTACTACATATAGGCAAAAATAAATATCAAACTACTCAATCATCTTTAACCACAGATCCATCACCGATCAAGTGGTCGATTTTTCCATCAGGGTACTCAAAGAAGTCTGCCACATCTAAGTGGGTGATGTCAAATTCATTGTCAGGGACCACGAACAGGGCCATGACCTTTTCCACGCTTAGCATAATGGGAATACACTTCATCCACTTCTTCGCAATGGTGTAGACCCAGAGGGTCGATTATCGTGATTTCTCATGAACAAGTCATTATTTCGTTCAGCCACAAGGAGAAGAGAAACCAACTCAGAGTACTTCTTGAAACATTTCTCTATGTACTGCTATTGCAGGGCCATATTGAAGGCATGAAACGTTGTGAACCTTTTTTCAAGCATAGCATAGTTAGTGATACTATTTCTATAGAGTTTCAATTTAGAAATAATTCTGAACATCGCCGAATTGTATTCAGAAACAGACTTAAAGTCTTGGAGCTTCAGATGAACCCAACCATATCGTGCTTGTGGAAGTGTGACCAACTTTAAGTTGTCATATCTTTCCTTTAAGCCATTCCACAAAACAAGTGAATTTTTGATTGTGAGATATTCTATTTTCAACCCTTCATCAAGATGATGACGCAAGAAAATCAAGGCCTTAGCACAGTCTGGGGTAGATGCTTTGTTTTTAACTTTAATGGCGTCTCCAAGACCCATCGCATCTAAATGAATTTCAGCATCCAACACCCATATCATATAATTCTTGCCTCGAAATTTGAAGGGCAACGAACTTTCATTCATAGTATCAGTCATAGTTAAAAGAAGAGAAAAAGTATACCTTAGTCTACTCAAAGAGCTTTTTGAGACGGTAGAGTCTTATGTTGATAACATGTAATAAAACAATAAAGAAGAATACTACTGTAAAGAAATAGAGAGCGAGAATTCTTGTTGAATTGGGATGAATTACAATAAAATAGAACCCCTCTATTTATAGGAAAAAAATGACTCAGTCACAAAGTAACAAACCCTAAAATATCTCTAAAATATTGACATTCACCTTAAATACAATTTTATTTATAACATTCGGAATGTTGACTTGGTAATTGCCAATAAAATATTCCCTTTGATTGAGGGTACATTTTTTTATTTTAAAGGAAAAAATTTCTACTCAACAGTACATGATTGAGAATATTAATGTTATATTGGAAGTTCTTTTTGTTATTAGTGTTCTCGGAATGGCAATGAGATACAAGAAATTCTAAAATGTTCAATCATTTTCTCCCAACATTTCAATTTGTATTTTTATTTTTTTATTTTTAATTTGTAACAAGTATGGTATCTATATATATTTTTGTTAAAAAATAGTATACATATGCTACCCGCAAAAGTTCAACATAGTCAAATTACAACATTGAATTTCGAGGTATTCTCAAGTGTCCAAAGATGCATGAGTAACATACATGATATACTAATGATTTGCTCCAATTAAGTATATCTCTTTTTCATAATGTGCGAGTTCGTGATGTTTATAGTTCTAATAGTTTTACTACTTCATTATTCTCCTAGTATAGTTCTTTATTTGGAAAGGTTCACTTCCGTTTGCCAATTATAGTGTTCCCATTGCTTGAGGCAATATAACTTCTTACTTTCAACAACAAAATTCTACTCATAAATGCATTATTAAGACTGCTATTAATGCAAAATTCTTCATTATTACAATGAAAGCGATGGGCAATCTTCAATATTTTGAAAGGTTTGAAGGAGCGAAGCCTTATTCAAAATGAATCGATAAAAAATTATTTTTATCACCTGTTATCTCATATAATAAGAAGTAAGAAGCAAATAATCATCTATAAACAGATATGGATCCAAAATTTAAAATTTATGAGGTTATATAATATCCTCAGGTTAATATATACACACTAATATATAATTAAGTTTATAATCATATGTTTATAAGTATGTAGTGAATTTCTTAATACATATGTCTATGAAAAACAACCTTTTTCAACGCCAGTAAGCGAGTCCTAAAATAAAACAGAAAAAATGCCGAAAATACCGACTTAAAAAATGCACAATTTGAGAATCAAACCAAGGTCTATATTGTGGCAAGATACTACTCTACCACTAGACCATTGACGCATTTTATTTTAAAACTGTCTTTTATTTTATTTATACTCTTTAATTGTATTCCTTATAAAAGTGACCGACCGATGTTGGTCGTTTTATTAAAAAATAAAATTACATGCCGAAATCAGTCAGTTTTTTTAAAATGACCTGCCAAAATAACTGACCGATTTCGGTCTTTTTTTTTTAATATTAATTTTAATTTATTTTAAATAAAAGTCGATCAAAGTTAATCGGTTTCTTAAAAAATAAATTTCGCGGGACGCAAATATATTTTCCTGCATTTTTGCACCAAAAAAATCGATCAAAGTTGGTCGATGTTGTAAAAAAGAATCTAAAATAAAATATTTTAAAAAACCAACCTTCTTTGGTCGATTTCTCGACCAATTTTTGGACTAATCAAAATCGACCGTCGATCGAGAACAATTTTGACTGAATTTCTAGTAGTAATTGTCCTTTATAATAAATTGTCAGTCATACTATAGGGAAACTTTTAGTAGCACTCAATTGACATCCATACATCCGTATACTCATTCTAACTCAAAATATCGTTAAGATTGTTGATCAACGAGTTATTTGATATCTCTGCTCATCGCTACTTCTCGGGCATCGATACGTGGTAAGATGTAAGATGGATATGTAGGTTAAACGCATGTAACAGCTTCTAACCTATTATGAACAAAAGCTTGGTATTAAATGAAGAATGATAAAGGAGCATATCCATTATTCGCTAAGTTTTAAATTGTACGCTTCCAATCTTCAGGAATTTCTCGTTTATAAAATTTAAAAAAAAAAAAAAAAAACTTGTCTTTGTTTGGTGATATAAAATTATTATTTTAACCTTTTTTATATGGGGGAGAATCTAAAATGATTTGGTAGTTTGAGAATTGGTGTTTGCTTTCCACGAGTCTGCCTAGGACTAAACCTTTGCCCTTCTTTTATATTCCCCGTACAAGTTTAGCTATGGAATACATTTATTTACAAGATATCTTTTGCATACACACACTAAATTCTAAATAGGACAAGACGGATAAATTCCGACATATTAACCATCAGGCGTCCATTATAAAAATCAAAGAGAATAAAAGGCCCTCTCGAACTTCAAAGCAAAAGTAAAAGATCCCTTTACCTAATTCCCATTATAAGTCTATTTAATTATAAAATTTTAATTTAATAATTAACATGATAACGCAATGATAATTTTTATATACGTATATAGTACATTCTTAAGAAGACCGTCCAGTCGTATTTATATTATTTAAACTTTGGGATTGAATAATGCATGGATTCTTTTATAATGACCCAATTGTCAATGGTGAAACGTATGACAGAGTCAAAACAATTCAACCGTCTATTAAAAAGTTTATTTAGAAGAAAAAAAACCAGAAACTACAGTTTAAATGTCAAACTTATCTTACATTAGATAATAGTCACCCATAACTTTTAACTTTCACCTTTTACAGATTCAAAAGTTATTACATTTTCAATTTCTAGTCTCACTTCTTATTCGTAAGTGCCGGTCTTAGTTACTCTATTTTATTACTCCCTTTATTTCAATCATAAGTGTGTGCCATATTTAGTAATTTGTAAATTTTAGTTGTTCCAACAGTAAAAGATACAAGTTTTATCTACCCGGTAAATTAGTCCACTACCTGCAGCCACGACCTTGAGGTTTTGGATAGAAATGGATTCAGAATTTAAATTTGATGGGTTTAATTTTTAAAATTTTCAGTATTGAATTTATTGTATTGTTAAAGTTGGGCTCAGATCTAATATTTGCTGAAATTTTAATAGACTTTTACGTATATTTTATACGATATGTTAAAAGTTCTGATTTTAGATGGACCTATAACTGGTAAATTACATTCGCCCCTAACTTTGGATCGTGATAGACAGAAGGTGAAATTTTCGCATGTTGTCCATTTTGTATCAGCTATTTAGTTGTAAAAAACTCTCTTTTTATTTCACTTGCTATTGATGGACCTTTTAGACCATGGTTTAAAGATCCAATTTTGAGCAACCTGAAAATTTTTATGAGAAAATGTTAGAGCACAGTTTAGAATTTTATAAGTTAATGCAAACATTAGATTACAATATAATAACAATTTGTGAATAAATTGAAATTATATGGGTAAACATTAAACCTGAGCCTTGTATAGGTCAAAAATCTGCCCTTGGAGTATTTAGCAGGAAATGGCATTAATGAATGTCATCGGTCGGGCTCGCCTAAGATATAGCAAGGTTAACGGTCGAGGTGTCGATAAAAGTCGTGATCGAGATATCAGTAGAGATCGCAGTCAAAGTGTCAACAGGGGTTGAGGCCGAGATCAGTTATCAGTGACAAAACTTGTAATGGCTAATTTGCCAGAATAGGGTATTAAAAAGGGGAGTTCTAGTGCATATTCCTGGTGTTTGTACTATTAGGGTTTTCTAAGAAAAAGGGCTCATATATATAGAAAGAAAAGACATTGATAAGGGCATGTAATATTGATTTTGATAAGAACACTTTTGAGAAGAAAACTCTCTCTCTTGCAAGAATACAAAGACTACTTTTTGACAAAGATTCTTGCTCGTATTATTCTCACCTTTCCACCAAATCCGAAGATTGTTCATACGAATCTTGGACTCATCTGTCATTCATCATTGTCAGGAGAAATATTCGTTCACCCATTCATTATTGGATGAATCTTCCTCCTTAATTACTAAAATGCCACTTGTTGCCATTTATTATTAGCTATATCTTCACGAATGTTTATGCTTTAAGAATATTTTGCATTTATTATCGCCAACCATTTATGGAATCAGTCCTATCTACTATATGTTTTCAAAATTAGTGCCTAGAGTTATTATTCTTAACTAGATTTAACCCCTTGTTACATAAATTTAATAATTTAACCGGAAGTTAAACTTTTTGGTCAAACAATTTGGCGTCGTCTGTGGAGATTTTCTAGCTAAGCTTTTTAGTTTCTTCTAGATCTACAACTAGCACTGATTGCGGACTTTAAAAAAAAAAAGAACCTTTTTCCCTCCGCTTGCATAGATATAACATGGCAGATAACAGAGAAGAAAAAGAAAGAGTTATGAGTAACCTCTCAACCAACCTCATGGACATCATCCAAGAGAGCTCAGAAGCAGTGGATGAGGACACAACACCCAATGCCTCTCCTAGACGAGGCGGATCACCCCCTCCCCACTACAGCATCACGAAATCCCTTGGCAAGACAGCTTTCACATCCATGGGAGAGGAGGCACCGCTAGCAATAAACAAGCTCCTAGAAGCCTGGTTAGCTGATATACTGACCAGCGTCCTCCATAAGCCTGTTCAAGGCGCAGCCGCAGCAACTGCGAGAACCTGTGCTACACCACTAGAGAACAAGCAACATGATCAACCTTCCCCCCCCCCCCAA